>JALPBZ010000252.1:0-23000 GCA_026538355.1 Cryptococcus sp. GC_Crypt_5
TACACTTCTAGCTTCGTCGTCGTCCTCAGCAGCTGCCGCATCTTCGTCCGCTGCTGCCGCATCTAGCTCAGCTGCTGCCGCTTCGTCATCCGCCGCTGCCTCGTCTAGCTCCGCCGCCGCCGCTTCGTCCTCAGCTGCTGCCGCTTCAGCTGCGGCTGCTTCATCGTCCGCCGCGGCTGCTTCGTCTTCCTCGGCTTCGGTAGCTGTCGCTTCGTCATCTGTCGCTGCCGCGTCAGCTGCCGCTGCATCCTCTTCCTCTGCTGCTGCTTCCAGCTCAGCTGCCGCCGCTTCTTCGTCTGCCGCCGCCGCGTCCGCTGCCGCTGCATCCTCTTCCTCTGCTGCCGCTGCCTCCAGCTCCGCTGCCGTCGCGTCCTCGTCCGCCGCAGCTGCTTCGTCCTCCTCGGCATCGGTGGCTGCAGCATCATCGTCTGCCGCCGCCGCTTCTTCGTCTGCCGCCGCTGCGTCCGCTGCTGCCGCTTCTAGCTCCGCCGCTGCCTCTTCCTCTGCTGCCGCCGCATCGGCTGCCTCTGCTTCCTCGTCCGCCGCGGCTGCTTCGTCTTCATCGGCTTCGGTCGCTGCGGCTTCGTCTTCTGCTGCTGCCGCTTCCTCAGCCGCCGCTGCTTCATCTAGCTCGTCTTCCGCTGCCGCCGCCTCCTCTTCTTTGGCATCGGTCGCTGCTGCATCGTCCTCTGCCGCCGCTGCGTCCAGCTCATCATCTGCTGCTGCAGCATCTTCTTCGTCGGCTGCCGCTGCCTCCGCCTCTGCATCTTCCGCTTCCGCCGCCGCCGCATCCTCCTCGAGCGCCGCTGCTGCTTCTTCAGCTTCCTCTGCCGCTGTTGCTTCCGCAACCGCGATCACCAGCGGATGGCAAGCGGCCTCAGCTGGCTGTCTCGCTGAGGGCAAAGGTGGACGTGCTCTTGTCGACAACTCGATCTTCGGCGGCATGACCTGGAAGGTCTGTACCGACTTCTGCGACGGTAAGGGTTTCACCCTTGCAGGTGTCGAGTACGGTCGCGAATGTTACTGCGGCAACGTTTTGTCCAACGGCGCGTCGCTCAACAACACTGCCTCCAACTGTAACATGCCTTGCGACGGTAACACCAACGCCTTGTGCGGTGGCAGTAACTCTCTCAAGCTTTTCGTAGCTTCATCCGCGTTGTCACTTTTGTCTGCCGACCTTACATCCGAGTCTGTGGACATTCCTACCGGCTGGTCGGTTGCGAGCAACGATTGTATCCAGGAGGGAACGACTGGACGTGCATTGGCTCTCGCATCGTACACCTCAAGCGCTATGACCGTCCCCAACTGTATCAACTACTGTGACAACCTCGGTTACCCCTACGCCGGTGTTGAGTACGCCAGGGAGTGCTACTGTGGAAACTCGATCGTCAACGGTGCTTCCTTGTCGATCTCGGCAACGAGCGGTTGCAACATGAAATGCACTGGCAACACCGCGACCATCTGTGGTGGCAACGACGCCCTTCAGCTGTACTACAACCCCTCCAACGTTGTCAACAGTACCACCGTCAATGGCTACTCAGCTCAAGGCTGTATCAAGGAGGTCAGCGGTCGTGCCCTCACTGGCTCCTCTTACCAATCCGCTTCGGCCATGACCATCGAGTCGTGTGTCTCGTACTGTGCCAACGGTGGTTTCACCTACGCTGGTCTCGAATACGCCAAGGAATGTTACTGCGGCAACTCATTGGTCAACGGCGCCAGTCTCACCGCGACCTCAAGCGGCTGTTACATGGCATGCACTGGTAGCAACCAGGAGACTTGCGGTGGTTCCAACGCCATCAACCTTTACAAGGCCAACTAAATTCCTCATTTTGGTCCTTTATACCAGTTATAATATATGCACATTTATGCTCGTGTGGATCACTTGGACAGCTACAGTCAACAGTCCTGCTGCACTGATCGTTACTCAGATACCTGGTGCATGACAGACTAGTTCTCTGGGAATCTTCCACGCTGTATAGCACACGCTACCACTCTAAACCTACCCACCTCAGGCTGCTGTAATTGACCGATCTCGACGAGCTACGCTACCGCTACGAGTTCGAATAGCCCACGCTTTTGATGCGACAGTATGCTACGTCCTTGGAGCGAACAGCACCGCCTCGTTCTTGTCATCAAGTTGGGACCTGTCCTCGTGGTTGGCCGACTCGAGATCGGGAACTTCCATTGGGACAAGGGACGAATTGCTGCCCATCTTGGCGCGCAACTCGTCTCTTTCCTTTTGCCTGTATTCTCTCGCAGCCTCAGCCTTGGCGGCAGCTTGTCGTCTGCCCTCCAAGTGCATTTCGATCTCTTCAGGTGTGTACTCCCAGAATCGCCGATTGCCGCTTGACAGCTTTTGCATCCATGGGGGCAGAAGAAGGCGGAAACCTGTCGACCCGCTTTGACCTTGAGTACGAACCATCGCAGCGATGCTGTACGGCTCCTTGAGAGTGTCCCAACCCGGCGGAAGAAATCGCGGCGAGATACGTGAGAGAAGAAGAGGGAGATTGTGCATTACGATGAAGATGACCAGTCCCGCGATAATCCCATACGAGATGTTATCTGATTGTTATCATTAGTTTATCTGCTCTCGAGAGGCGAGCATGTTCGCTCACAGGTGAATGGGATGACAGCAAGGCACACAAAGGCCGGAATAGAATCTCCGTAGAAATCCCAGTTGATATCGACCGCCGAACTCATCATCATCGCTCCGACAAGGATTAGCACCGATCCCGTAGCCCAGGATGGTATATTGCTCAGAATGGGGCTGAAGAAGATGGAGACGAAGAACCAGAACGCTGTGGTGATGGCAGTCAAACCAGTGGCTCCTCCTTCGGCGATACCGCTTGCGCTCTCTAATATCAACTTGTCAGAGCTGCGTTATATTGATGAGACTGCAATTCACTCACCAACGAATGGCGTGCATGGAGAGCATCCAAAGCACAGTCCTGACAACGCGATGCACCCCGAGTCGACCAAGAATCCAACTGAACTGCCCTCAAAGTCTCTCTCGTTCTCGCTGTACAGGGAAGCTTGTCGAGCCATGGCCGTCATGGTTCCCGTCGTGTCCCTATCTGTCAATTCTGAATATCGTCTCTCATACTCACAGAAGATCGACATAGAGGAAAGAAATCTACGTATCAGCAATCGCTCGACTGGAAGTTACTCACCAATGCAACCCAAACCTTGCCATTGCTGAACGCCGACCAGTCCACGTTCTTTGGTCCGATCAGGCTAAAGCCTCTTGCGGACACCACTTGCTTGAAAAAAGCGAAGTTGTCATCGCCAGTTGCAGTGTAAGGGAACTGCGTCACACTTGTAGGTCTGGGCCAGGATACAATGGACACAAGGATAATGCCATATAGCAATGCCCCTCTGACCTTGTACTGCATCAAGATGGCAGTGACCAACCCGCCGAGCAGGGTTCCTAGCCAGACTGTCGGGTTTTGCAATACATGTGATGCGCATGCCCCAGTCCCCGAATCCGATTGGTATTCCGCTGGACACCCTGCCAGCTCCAAAGGCGTTGATGTCGCACCTGCGATGACGCCCAAGCCTGAACTACTCAGACCGATGATGGTCAGGAATAGTCCGATTCCCGTTGAGATGGCAAGGACCATAGATCGAGGTAACAGCCGGATCATCCATTGTCGCAGACCGAAGACTGTCAGGACGAAGAATAGAATACCTTCGAGGAACACTGCCGCAAGCGCTTGACCGTAGGTGATGATGCCTATGCAGATGTCAGCTCGGCTATATGCAATGCTGCTTACCAGTGCCGTTGAAGCCAACTTGACTATAAGCCTAATTGTCAGTCCATCCCACCCCCATGCGCACTCACAAAGAAGGCGTTGACACCGAGACCTGGGGCGAGTCCAAGGGGTAAGTTGGCCAGCGATCCCATCAGGAAAGTAGCGATTAAGGATATGGCCGAGGTGCTATATCGTGAGCGATGACCTCACGTCGGGCAACTTACGCAGTGACATAGTCCCTTCTGAGAGTATTCTTGCACAGGTTGTAGGCCGTGTCTACCGCGCAGATAGGGTCGTCTGCAGAACCTGCACAGACACATGGCCCACCCGAATCAGAGAGAATGGAAGCGTTGACAGCCTGCCATGGCTCTCATCAGTTAAAGGGCTTGGGCAGTATTGTATTGAGCGACTCACAATGATGTAGATCATACTGGCAGCAGTTACGGTGCCCGCTCGAAGCTCTGTGAGGAATTTGGAGCCAGATCGTTCGAGCGGGTGCCCACTCCCCTCTAAGCGAAACCATCGTCCGACGACGCTCGCAGCAACTGCCGTGTTGATCTTTTCAGTGTACCGCATGGTCGTTAATTGCACGCAGGTTGATCAGTATTTCACACCTCGATGTGACCGCGCTCCTTTATATCAGCAGCGAGCAATCTCGTCAGAACGACAGTTTTTTTCTTATCGCCAGGAGTCGACGCCAAGAAACGCCAAGACTATGGGTGTAACCTATCCCTTGTACATGGTTGGTGCAAGTAAAGTCTTGGCAGCGTGTCGCGGGACTGGCCATCACGAGCGATCACACCGGACTAGCTCAGAACTTCACGATAACGACACGACTGCTATCTGCAACCGAAATACCTATCTGTGACCGACGAACACGGGATAGATGGTTGTAATGTGCCTAGGAAAAGGAATGGCGAATCGATCTCGATATGTAAATCCGTGCCACGGTAGACGACCCTTGCACGTGACTGCAGCCAGCCAGATCCATCCTTCCTCAGCTGCGCCCGACCTTGAGCGCTACTGTCCAGTTTGGTATCAAGTCAGGTTTCGCCCAGCTACATCCAAGGCAGTCCGCATTCCTCTTGCGTGAGCTGGGAGAACGATACACTCCTGGCTTGGCGCCCTCCTGAACTCCACGGCTCTCGTTTCACTGCCATCTATCTTGACCGCCAATACGGGATTGTCGATACGGGATTGTCGTGTATGACCCTATTGGGATCGGCAGCTCGTGGCCAAAGAAGATGTCGAACGGTTGATACTCAAATGGTGATGCATCCTCTTCCACATTTTCGTGGGAGGATCATATAAAGGCCTATACCGAGGTGAAGACGGCCTTTGAGAAACGTTCCTGGATGTCCGGGTGATGCGCACACTGCGGCCCGGTCGAGTCCGCGGGTGCCGCATGTTAAGTGCTTCATGTAGAATTCGATCCCCCTAACATATATCTACCAAGCGCTTCTCATCCCCTCGAGTACGCCGGCAGGTGACACATCATGACGTGCCGGAAGCAAAACGTCTGCTCAGACAAATACTTGAACGAGTGAGGGACAAAAGTTGTCCGAGCGGACAGTACGGACCTGGACGGTCCGGATATATGCATGAGAAGTGTGACCAAGATGAAAGCGCTAAACCCCAGCATCATGCCGTTGTCCTTACTTCTCGGGAAGAAGTTGCCCCATACGGGCGTTTGACAAGAGGGAAATGTGTCTGTGTTCATCCTCCTTGTTGCCCCCGTGATGCCCCGGCCTGATTCACTCCGACATAGTTTAGCGTTGTTTAAGCAGCAGACCGGCTACTGACATTGCCAAAACGTCCGAGGCGTGAGACGAGGGTGCTGCATTGCGGGGTCCGCCATACTGACCTCGTGCTCACACGGCAACTACGTCAGCGGCTGTATACTCACTGATGGTCCAACTGCACAATGCCCCTGCACTATGCGGCAAAAGCTAGCTAGAAGCAGCGGCCATGTGCAGCGGCAAGTCGATATGTCGCAATGTTTCCCGACTTACCGATCTTACCCCCCCTCAGAACCCCGCGTGGGCTCCCATCGAAACACCATTCATTCCATGTTATATATGATCATCTGCTACTACGCCCCCGCTTTCGTCTCCCATTCCCATCACGATCGTCCAACATCGAGATAAACACATCATGAGCAAAGTTGAGCAAGGAGACGCGTTCGACACGGAAAACAAGCGCCACCTCACCGAGGTCGAGCATATCGACTCGGCTGGCGGTCAAAATGCGGCGATGTCGGATGCCATCTTGGCTGAGAATGCGGAGCATAACATGACGGTGCTTGAAGCCGTCAGAGCTTACCCTATGGCGTGCTTTTGGGCATTCATCATGTCATTCTGCATCGTGAGTCTTTGAGCTTGGCCCAGAATCAGTCGATGCACGATAGACTGACACTCACATTTGACGTCTAGATTATGGAATCCTATGATGTCTTCCTGATCGGCAACTTCCTCGCTTTGGATGCCTTCACCGCCAAATACGGTGTCTACGATGCTGCAAGCGCTGAGTATGTCATTGCGACCAAGTGGCAATCAGCTCTTCAGATGTCTGGACAGCTCGGTGCTCTTATCGGTGTCTTCGTCGCCGGTCCTCTTACCAGCCGTATCGGTTACCGTTGGGCTACCATCATTGGACTCATGCTCTTGAACGCCTTCATCTTTGTTTCCTTCTTCGCCGATTCGCTTCCAATCTTCTTTGTCGGCCAACTTCTCGAAGGTATCCCTTGGGGAATTTTTATCGCCAACGCGCCTGCCTACTGCAGCGAGATCGTCCCATTGCGACTACGTGCACCATGCACTCAAATGCTTCAAATGTTCTGGGCCATCGGCAGTATCATCGTCGGCGCTGTCACCTACGTTTACAACGACAAAACTGGCAGAACGGCTTACAGGTTAGATATCGTCTTCTAGCGCTTGAACGTTTCTTTACTCTCATACTGATACGCCGTAGCATTCCGGTCGCACTCCAATGGATGTTCCCCACGCCGCTTGCGATTCTTCTATTCCTTGCGCCTGAGTCGCCTTGGTGGCTCGTCCGAAAGGGGCGCCATGAAGAGGCTGCTCGCTCAATCAGACGACTCGGAAGCAAGTCGACCACTCCACCAGAGGAAGCTGTCGCGATGATCCGTCGTGTCGTGGAAATGGAGGCCACTGCTACTTCTCCCAATTATGTAGAGCTGTTCAGGGGGACCGATCTCCGACGAACTCTCATTGTCTGCGGTATTTACGCGGGACAAAATTTGGCGGGCAACCTTATTGCTAATCAAGCAGTCTACTTCTTCAAGCGTGAGTCGATGATAACAATCAAACACAACTTTGCTCAACACTGACACCCCGCAGAGGCCGGTATGGCCACCAACACGGCGTTTGCCCTGGGTCTCATCACCTCGGCTTTGCAATGGATCTTCGTCATGCTCTCATGGATCCTCTCCACGTACTTTGGTCGACGCAGTATATACCTATGGGGAACGGGATTCAACATCACCATGCTTTTCGCTCTGGGTATTGCGGCCTCTGTCGGCGTGTCTCATGCTTCTCAAAACGCACAAGCGAGTTTCGGACTTATCGTATCCGTTGCTTTCACATTTGCTGCCGCACCCGCCTCTTGGTGTATCATCGCGGAGACTTCAGCCATCCGACTTCGACCCCTTACTACGGGTATCGGTCGCGCTACCTACTACATCATTGAGATTCCTTGCATCTTCCGTGAGTTTTCCCTTTCAATATGACTATTGCGATGTCGCTTACGCTTGTTTCGCAGTCGCCTCATACATGTTGAACCCCACGGGTGGCAATCGTGAGTATCTCCTGCAATTGGCGAATGCGAAGTAACGCTGACAACGACTGTATAGTTGGCGGTAAATGCGGTTATGTCTGGGGCGGCACGGCACTTTTCTGCTGGGTCGTCGCCTTCTTCTTCCTACCTGAGATGAAGGACAGAAGCTACCGAGAGATTGACATAATGTTCAAGCGACACATCCCTGCCCGTGAATTTAGCAAGACGGTCATCGACGTAAAGGAGAACGAGTAGAGGTGCTTGTTCAAGACAATCGAAAAGGGATTTGTATATATGGTGAGAAATGCAAATATGTGAGAAGAATATGTAAACCATGCAGCGGGATGTCCTACTTTGAGTGGATCATGATCCAGTGGTTCCGCTGTGCAGAACTGATTCATGGCGGGTGGGTATGCTAGCTCGAGGTGTGCGGGGTCAGAAGGCATTGACACTCTAGATCGGGACCTGTACTTTGATGGGCAGATAACCCCGATGGGACATCTATCCGAAGTTCTTCCAGCGGAGACTTGCACACGGCCGCTGCGACTAGTTCAGTCCAGGGGGTCAGGTGACTCATCGCAAGTGTCGGAGTTACCTGTGAAGCGCGTCGTCCAAGTACGCCTTCTGCTTGGGCGTGCAATGGCTAATTGCATTGTGGTAGCAACCGGGCACAAGGCGAGATACGATTCCGCCGACATCGGCTTGTGTCAGCGGTCAAAGAGCATGTCATCTTTTACATGCTGCATTGATCACCGGAAAACGGATGTCTACCTGAGTGAAAAGCGGACGGTCGGACCGATCCTATGAGACTCTTCGCATTGCCGCACTGGATGAAGCCTTGGACATGATGTGCGTCCCTTCTCGCTGTGACGGTTCGAAAGGCGCGATGAATTGTTGGTGTATAGGTCACTACGAATGGCCACATGTGCGAATTTTGACCTGGAATTCGGAACTTGCGTATACAAGTCCGGTTCTGTCGGCCACCGGACGCCTGGTGAAAGGCCTATCTCCGATATGGCCTGATCAGTCGGACCGGTAGACCAGAGAGTGAGAAACTTCGTCTTGCGGCATGACATGGTGTCCGATCGCGGCATCGGTCACTTGGCCCCTCGAACGGAAACCGGCGGTCTGCAGTCTCGTGACGGCAAGTATTGCCGGTGCCCAGCGACGTCGAAGGTCCCGGCTTGAAAAGGTACAACGGCCCTCTCGCTAGCATAGGGAAGCAGGATCGCCGGCTTCTTCTTTTACTTTAGCCCGCATGGAAGTGTCTTGGGAGTTGAGAGAAGGATCGAACGGATCGGACATAACTACACAGCCCTGCAAATAAGGAGGGATCGACGCCTCGTCACGTAAAGCTCAGGCACATGCTGGACAGAGCGTTGCCCCAGAGAGGATCTGCCTTGGGTCCCCGGACATAACTGGGGCAACAGGCGGCCCTGCTTCCATGACCCGCACCATATATATAGTAGTCCGGCTATGGAAGGAGCGGGTTGATTCTCTTCCTTCTTCAGACGAGGCTTACACAGTTCTGGCAGCTGAGTTACCGTTCGACCGTTATCCACCTTCTCGTTAAGCCCCATCATCATGTCTGAGACGCAATTCGACGATTACAAGGAGAAAGACCTTGTTCAGCATACAGAGTATGCCCCGCAACATGTCGTACACGACGCGAACCGCGCTATTCTCTCGGACGCTATCGAGGCAGAGAGCCAGGAGCACATGCCCGTGCTGCAAGCACTCAAGCTGTATCCCAAAGCGACCTTTTGGTCGTTCATGGTGTCATTCTTGATCGTGAGTATCAGCATCTGTGAGGAAAGGTCCACCCGACATCTGCTGACACCGTCCTACCTCTATAGATCATGGAAGCATACGACAACGCTCTGATCGCCAATCTAATGGCTCAACCCGCTTTCCAGAAACACTTTGGTGTTCCTGTGGGCGACACTGGCTCGTATGCGGTCCCGGCTCAGTGGCAAAGCGCCCTCAACCAAGCCTCGACTATCGGCGCTTTCATTGGTATCCTCATCTGCGGTCAGATTCAGCCCAAGCTTGGCTACAAGAAGTGCATCCTCGGCTCACTGGTCGCAATGATCGGCTTGATCTTCATCCCCTTCTTCGCTGAGACATTACCTGTCTTATTCGCTGGTGAACTGCTGTGCGGTCTTCCCTGGGGCTTCTACAATGCTTTGGCTCAGTCGTACGCCTCTGAGATCGCACCTCTCCCGCTGCGTGGCTTGTTCACCATGTACAACCAGTCATGTTGGTGCACAGGCCAATTCATCACTGCGGGTATCCTTTACGCGTTCAACGGCATGTCTGGCAAGGTCAGTAATCTTTCGTTCAGCAGTCTCTTTCACGCTGTGCTAATCATGCACTTGTCTTCCGTTGCATCTAGTGGGCGTACAAGATCCCCTTTGCGATCCAAGTAAGTCGCTTCGTCTGACGACACGTTAAGAAAGGGTATGCTGACGAGAAGCGTCACTTTATAGTGGGTCTGGCCTGTACCTCTTCTCGCTATCTTGATCTTCGTTCCCGAATCCCCCTGGTGGCTCGTTCGCCAAGGCAGATTGGAGGACGCCGAAAGGATCGTTCGCGGGCTCGAGGGCAAATCCGGGCGAAACCCCGCCAACGTTGTGGCGATGATCCAGCGTACGATTGAGATCGAACAAAAGGAGACCGCTGGCGCTTCATACAAGGAAATCTTCAAGGGCATCCATCTTAAGAGGACCATGTGCGTAATGGTTGGATGTCAAAAGCATATACATGAGCTGACTTTTCGAAACAGCGTCGCTTGCGTCATCTTTGCTGGGCAGAACTGGTCTGGGCTATTGATTGGTAACAACGTGAGTATCATTTGCATTCCAGTCTGTACTCTCGAACTGACATTACTCTTAGGCGACCTATTTCTTCGAAGTCGCCGGCATGAGCACCGACAAGGCCTTTGCTTTGTCATTGGGCAACACTGCAATCCAATGGGTCGCTGTCACCTCCGCGTTCTGGGCCATAGCTGTGATCGGTCGCCGGACGCTGTATCTCGGTGGAGTCGCATTCCAAGGCATCATGTTACTGCTCATCGGTATCACGGCTTCCATCTCGTCCAACTCCACGTCATTCTGGATTCAGGCGACATTCCTTATTCTAGTCTTTGCTTCTTACGGCTTCACCATCGGGCCTATCACCTTCTCTATCGTCGCGGAAGTCAGCTCTGTCAAGCTTCGAACACAAACCTGCTCGGTGGCTCGTGCGACTTACTACGCCATGGCCGTTGGATCTGGATATGTGTCCGCTTATTCCCTCAATCCGCTGGCTTGGAACATGAGAGGCAAAGCAGCGTTCATTTGGTTCGGCACCGCTGTCGGAATGTTCGTATTCTCCTGGTTCATGGTCCCCGAGACGAAGGACAGGTCGTACCGCGAGCTTGATGTGCTATACCACCGAGGCATTCCCGCTCGAAAGTTCAAGACAACCGAAGTCGCCGTGGACGAAGACGAGTAACGGTAAATGCGATCATGCCATGAAAGGAGAGGTCTCTTGAGCACGTCGTCGGGAGTAACGGGGACGGGGCTACAGCGAGAAGCTACTAGTCGGAAACAGATATCACAATACAAATCGCATAGTAGGGTAGTATAGTAGCGAAGGACTGATCTTGCGTCCTTCTTTGTATTGAAAATGTTCATGTGACGTTGTCATTCATTATTGTGCAGAGAACTGAGCGTCATTTCGCCTGGTCGCTGCGTGGAGCAAGGCGTCCAGCAGACCGTCAATGGTCGAAGCTGCTATCAGGCGGCAGCAGACACTGCCTTTGAGCATGCGAAGGAAGACTAATGAATCGCTGCAAACGTGCAGAACGTCGTTAGAAGCATTTACCAAGAAGAGACCCCAACAACTCATCAGATTCACCACCTCAGCGCCTTCGCTGCTTTGGGCATCTTGCCAGCCCTTCGCCCGGGAGACAAGCTGTGTCGCAGGTGACAACTTCATTTTGCATCGCAAAGAAATGTATACATGTTGACTGAATGTCCATTTGCGCAGTAGTGCACGCTGCTTTTATTCTATTTGGATAGGAAGAGATAAACGAAATACAAACCGCAAACCCCGTATATGACAAGGGCTTTGCGACATCTACACCTTGTAAGGAGCCGGGGCTATCCCTTCCAAAAGGGCTTTCAGACGGATAGCCAGACGCTTGGAGTGGTATCGGCTCAATGGCAGATAACCCACGAAGATCCAAAGATTCTGCGCGCCCGATTCCCGATACGCGCCTTTCATTTCTCCTTCCTCGTCAACACCCCAGATGGGTCCAGTCTGGTCCGCAATCTCGTCACCAAGGATGTTGCGCACGGAGTCGATCGTGTTGGAGAACCCGGTTGCGAATACGACCAAGTCGTATTCCTTCTCACGACCGCCTGACAAGATAACCTTGTCCTCGGTGAACTTCTCAATGTATCCCTCCTCAACTTTGATGTTTCCGTTGATGATCTCGCCGCACGCTCCGGCATCAAAGTAGAAGCCACCGTTTCGGGTCTGGCCGAGAGTGTTCTGACCAGTCCCTCGTTGACCACTCCAGGTCCTCAGGCCGCGTGCATTTAGACCCTTGAGCAGATCCGCGTCGAGCTCTGCCAGAACCGCAGCATTTCGCCGACCAAGCTCTTCAGATGGTCCGTTTGGCAGCGAATATGTTGATCGATCCAGCGCGTCGAGGTCCGGTCGCACGCCGTTCTTGGGCTCGTACTTGCCCAGCAGTCGAGGCATGGAGTGAGTCAAAGACATGACGTATGTGGGGGATCGTTGAAGCAGGGTCACGTCGATGCCGCGCCTCGCACAGTCATATGCAGTGTCGAAGCCAGAAGAGGAGGTGCCAACAACGAGCACCTTCTTGCCGACGAAGTCGCGAGAGCTGTCATGGGCAGTCGAGTGTCGGAGAATACCCTTGAATTCGGAAGCGCCAGGAATGACAGGGGTCATAGGAACGCCGCAGAGTGAGGTAGCCATGACCTAGGTGATTCATATTCAGCTGGTGTTACCCAAAGTTGATACACAAGTTGAATGTTCACAACATGCTTGGGCTTGAAAGTCCTGATATCCTTTCCGTCCTTGCTGACCTTGACAGTCCAGTCGCCATTGTCGTTCGTCGCCGATACAACTTGGGAGTTGGTCCAAACGGCGAGCTCCATGGCAGTCGCATACCATTGCATGAAGAGGCCGAGCTTCTGTGCAGGCGTATAGGTGGGCCAGTGGTCGGGGAAAGGAATATAAGGGAAGTGGTCCGACCAATGAGGATGGTGCAACGACAAGTATTCGTAGCGCCGAAGCCACACAGCGCCAATTTCCGCCGATCGCTCAATGATGAGTGCCTTCACGCCTAACACCTTGAGGCGAGCAGCAAGCGCCAGTCCACTACAGGTAGCCGGTGAGTAAGCTAAGACGGCCATGCATCAAGTGGTGGTGAATGCTCACCATTGGCCGCCACCGACGATCAACACCTCCGGCTCGATTTGGTCATCGTCCAACTGTCTCTGCTTCTCCCAGCTGATATCCCCAGTCATATGCCCATCATATGGAGGAAGCTCAGGGAATTCAAGAAGGGATTCAGCGACTGTGTGAAGAGTCCATAGCTTCCAGCCCTCGGTGGTGTATACTGCATTCACAGCAGCCGAAGCATTTACGATGTCGGTATCGAGTGAGAAATGGAATTGAAGGTAAGCGACGTCAGGGTATGGTCGCTCGATAGACACGTTGGGAGTGATGAGGTGGATGTTCTTTGCCTTGGTAGCGGGGAGCAGGTCGGCAGCTGCGCGAGCGATGTTGTCTCGGAAGTTAAATGTGCGGAAGTCCCAAGAGTATGCGAGCTTGTCCCGCCAGATACCTATGGTGGTGGTGAGAGTCAGCTTTGGCAGCAGTCTATCGTGGAGCCTTGCTCACCATAGTCCAGGAAAAGATCGGTAAAGCCCCTGGCATCTCCGCGTTCCAATACAGCTCCCAATTGACCCAAGAGAGTTTTGGCAACTTGTTCGGCGTCGACATCTGCTGGGATGTCTCGACCCAGAGATTCGATGGTGGGAAGAGAATGGTTGTATTTGAAGTCGTACATGAAGTTGTCCGGGAGAGGAGTCTTCGGCGTCTTCTCAAACTCTACATGATCCTCGACGACCTTGGCCTTCAGGTCAGCGATGCTGACTTGAGGAGGCAGCTCGACCTCGTGAACGGCAGTTGGAGCCATGATGACAGGAAGGGTATATGCGGAGAGTACTGCGATGGGAAGGCAGTGAGAGGTGTGATCTGTCCAACTCGAGTAGAAAGCCCCGTGATGGCCTTTTATACTGCTACGACGACCGGATCTTCTTGTCGCTGCTCACATGGAGATCATAGCAGAAACCGGACACAAATCCTGGCTGTGCTCGTCGGACTTGGTAAACGATTTAACAGCTAGCACAATAACACCAGTTTAAGCGAAGGGGAGGATCGGGGATATTGCTAGGCTGTGTCGGCGATACTTTGGCACGCGTCGGCAAAAGCGGACCGAACGTGTCAAGAATACAATTCTGCCCCATCGTACGCGGATATCCGACATTGCGCTCCATCTGTCAACTTGATTCATCCCCGGCTTCAAGGCTCAAGCTAGACTCTCGCATGATATCAAACTAAATCGGCGATGTCCTCTAACGAGCCTAGGAGGACCGGTGAGGAGGATATCGGATCGGAGTTGCTGCCTGCCGCAACAGCTTCTATGCCCACCAAGAAACGAAAACAACGACCACATTACAGCTGTCAAGGTAGGCAAGCATCCTGCACCTTGGAACGAGTCCAATGCATTTTGGTGACCGTGCTGATCATGTCACCATGCACCTTATGAGCAGAATGTAGAAGGCTGAAGATGAAATGCGACCGTCAGGGTATGCAAATGTTGAATTACCCACATAGCTGATGTCACCAAAGTGCCCTGTTCTAACTGTCGACGAAGGCAACGGGTTGATCAATGCATTGAAGGGAGTGCTGGCGCCGAAGACAACAGGTTAGTAGTATGGGCACATGTACAGTGTATAGAGATTTACTTGAGCCTTTCAGCCAGCCTTCCGCTTCCCGACAATACTCTCAGGAGCCTCAAGCGACTTGCGAAGCAGCGCTCCATGAAAACATAAATAAGGGTTTATTACTCCAACAAGAGAAATCACCGGTCCAACGTCCGAGCCCACATCACAGTTGGAGTGCATCCCAACAGGGCGAATCAAGCTTTCATAACGCTTCAATGCTCCCGGCAGCGGGCGACACAATATCAACCACATCAAAGACGACCTGGTCTGCAAATGGGCCCGACAGACCCCCCGCGGAATTATACTCTCGTGAACAACGAGTGCAATCACTTCGGTTTGCGCCGGTCGATCTCACCACGCAGCATGCCTTTCAGACAACGCCGCCAGGTGGACTAGGACCCTCTGGTCCAATACTTTCGACAGATGATCCAAAACCGTACGACTTCTCCCTGCCGTTCCCGACCGGCTCTACCGATACGTTGGCTCAAGAAAATCGAGATGCATCAGCTCATGAGAGCGGCTTCGGAACACTTGTCTTGAGTCATGACGGTCGATCCAAGTATCTCGGTCCGACTGCTGCTAGTCAGTGGCTTCGCGATGTGAGTCTGTTCCCTGATGACAAGCCCGAACAGCGATGACCGTTCACGCCAGTCCGAAGTTCAAGACACGAGTGATACCCCTCCTATCTCTCGAGCTCCTTCTCCTCGGAGTCAAGCTGCAACACTGCCTGGTTCTGGAGGTTCTCATGCTATCGAACCTGTCGCGTTTCCTTTCAACACGGCGCAGGCTCGTATCAGCACTGCTTCACTGCTGCATAATCTGCCACCCAAAGAGGAAGCATCTGTACTGGTGGAGTCGTACTATCGATATTGCTCATGGCAGTGAGTGCGGACTACCAAATGAGGCTGGTCGCAAATGGTGATACGTTGTCACAGTCACGACGTCGTACCAAAGGCGAGCTTTTCACTGGTTTTTGAACGAGTATTCGACTGGTCTGGGACGCATGCAGGGCACGCAAAAGTGGACCCCCAGGAGATTGCGCTCGTCTACATCGTCATGGCTCACGGAACCTTATATAATCTCGAGATGCCGAATGACGATCCGTCAGCGACGGAGTGGTTGCACATGGCAGAGTGCGCTTTGGTCAAGGGCAACTTTCTTCTCAATAATACGATACATGGACTTCAAACATTGGCAAGTTGGTCATAGACGCGCGTGGTCGCACATATCGCTGACTCTGATTATAGCATTTGATGGCCCATTTTCACTTGTGAGTAGCACTCCCGCCTGGCAGTCGTAATAACAATGGCCTCTCCTCAGACACGTTGACCGGGGTCGTCTGGGGGATGCGGCTTGGCCTCTGTTCGGCCTTGAGATGAGACTCATTCAGGCAGTGGGTTTATTCAAAACGATGACACCAGAGTAGCCCTCTGACGTTGTACTCTGCGAAGATGGGAATGCATCGCGACGGAGCCCGATGGAATCTGCCGCAGGACGTGGTTGAAGAAAGGCGAAAGGTCTTCTGGGAATGCCATGCGGGAGACATCTTTCAGGTGAGAACCTCTGCAGCTGCCAGGTTGTAACATAGATATGCGCTGACGTACTGGTAGGCGGCTTGTTTCTCGAGACCGTACGTGGACTCCTGTACACGGTCTGCTGACTCGTCCAGATGTGCGATAAATCCGGAGCATTGCGATACAGCATTTCCAATGCTGCCCTTGTCGTTGACGGGCGAAAAGGGGTACACTATTCTGCGGTTCGAGTTCTGTCAGATGGCTGCCGAGTGCGTGACCTGAGCCGCGTAATGGTGATGGCTAAACTTCGACTGGAGATAGGATTCTGAATTTAGGCATGAAGGTCCATCGACCACAGTATGCTACCGTATTAAATCTCCATCGTCGAATGTAAGTACACTAGATTGAACGTCTGCTTACGGTCTCAGATGTGATTTCGAAGGCAGTCTACCGTACTATCTGCGATCTCGTGCAGCTTTGGTGGCGATGCCATCACGATTCGCCGACCCGAACTCTGCAGTCAAAGCTTCGCCGGAGCCCTCACGCAGATCAATGGCTTTGTCTTTCCAGGTGAGCGAGCGAGCATCCACATACTACCAGCACTGGTCATCATTCTGCTTATAACAAATCGTATCCTAGCAATTTAATCTTGCTCTCAACATATCTGAAACGGTGATCAATCTTCATCGGCCATACTACGCAAAGGCGCTGTATTCCAAGGTCGTGGAACCCGTGCGCTCGGAGTATGGCCCATCCTATCTTGCAGTGATCGAGCGCTGCGGGGTGAGTGCATGATGCTGGTGATGACTTTTTGTTTTACTGACGTTCAGGGCTATAGATGATCATCGCAATGGTGGCTGATATCTATGGTCGATTCCCTGCTGTGTGCAGCAGACAATGGCATTTATGGGTGACGCGAGCAGATCTTGAGGTCGACATCCGCTGACACAAGCTGTTCCCATAGTACCACGTCTTCAACTCTGCAGTATGCCTAGGCACGCTGGTCCTCCGCGACCCGTACAACCTGCTGGCGGCGTACGTGCTGGGCCAAATTGATTCAGCCATCCAGCTTTTCACCATGCTGGTTCAGATGGGTATGCCATCATCGCGCGCTTGCCAGAACCTGCAATGGCTCATCAAACTGCGAGCGAGGGCCGCCACGAGATTAGCGAATGCGGTCGGAAGTCAGAGCAACGATTCACAACCTGGACAAGCGTTTGATCCGGCGGATGCCGAAGATGACGAATTGCTCGGATGGCGAACTCGACTCATAGAGCGAGCGGATCAACATCAACAGACAATCACGACTGTACCGTCTGCTACCACACCGACTGGCTCGCAAGGTACTGGACCACCAAGTGCCGAACCGACTCACTCATGGCCAATCGGCTTTCCACAGCGTCTCACTCAATCAACCTCTACGGCAATACCAGGCGCTAATGACACTTCCACCGATACTTTGGTAAGCCAGCTCCTGTATCTGCGCTGGGGTGAATACTAATCGACGCTTCTACAGTTGCATGACTTCTGGGATCCGGTGATCTTCCAGGACATATTTGGAGAATTGAAAGAACAAGCACCGGTGAGACCTGAGTGCTACCGTTTACTTCTGTCTGGTGTTGACGTCCATAGCAGCAAGCGACAAATGACTCTACCGTTACCTGGTGGGGCTAAAGTAGGCTGATACTGTACTATGACCGCTATGCATATCATATGGCAAAGCTCCGAATGCTATTTGTTTGGGAGATTGCACGAGTACTATTACATGCGAATGTCAGATTGACCTGGACACCGGTCGTCCTTTCCAGGTTGTACGCATCTACTCGAGAATGGGATCTCCCTCCTCGTTGAAGAAGACTGGGACACCCTTTCGGAAAGAATATTGAAGCGCAGTAGCGATCTTTGATGCCTCCAGAGCGTCCTCGGGTACGAATGTCAAGGCTAAGTGATTGCGTCAGTTCTTCCGTCTCTAGGCTACAAGGAGTGCGACGGTCTGATCTGGACCTACCTTTGTCATCCAGTACACTTGTAGCGAACTCGTTCAGATCGTTGATGAAAGACTTTTCGTATAGGATGAAGGGATCGGGAGTTGTAGCAGTCCGCACACCGTACTGGTCTCTCACTTCGACTCGATCAAGGACAGAGTTCTACCGAGTGTCAGCTAACGAAAGCCTACCACAAACGAGAACGACTGACCCCGTTGACAATAGCTGAGCCCTTGGTGCCGAAGAGCCGGGTGGTGCCTTCATGGCCGTTGGTCAGGGTGCGTCCAAGATGGATGGTAAGGACTTTGCCGTTCGCGAATTCGACCAGGCCAAAGCCGTTGTCCGCATCAGAGTGCTCTTTCAAACCGTCGTAGACAGCCGTTTGTCCAACGGCGAAAACACGGTTGACCTGCTTTTTCGGGTTGCTGATACCTTTTGCGGGGTCCAAGTAGTACCGAGCTATGTCGATCTATAATCGGAAGGGATGAGCTCATTCTTGCTTGTCGGCTGCAATACGACAGATGGATGTATGCTCACATCGTGGACGCCCATGTCAACAAAGATACCACCTGAGTGAGCCGCAAAGGTGACAAAGAAGCCTGTGATCAAGGTCAGTAAATGGCTATTCCGCCGGACCAGGGACTAGTAGCAATACGTGCAATGCCGACACATACCAGTGGGGTCCTGTGCATCAAGACAGCTCGACTCCACCGCGTGAACTTCTCCCAGTTGCCCTGCATCCACCAATCTCTTCGCTGATCGGTAAGATTCATCGTCTGAAGCGGGTTTCAGTTGAGATGCCTAGATTCAGAACGTGCTGCGAATACGCACAGCGTCTGCAAAACGGCACCAAGAACTTGAGCTGAGGCTTAGCCCTAGAAGCATTGATGACGGTTTTGGTAGTCTCAATATCAACGGCGATAGGCTTTTCACACATGACATGCTGATACAGTGGGTCAGTCTTGCTGGCTGTCTAGCCTTGTAAGAGCGACCAGCTCACCAGGCCCAGCTCAAATGCTTTCAAAACCAGGGGTGCGTGAGTTGCAGTCGACGTAGAGATGAGCACAGCTTGCGCTCCGCTCTTCTCCAGGCATTCCTCAGGATCGGCGAAGAATTTCGTTCCAGATGGTAAGTTTTCGGCGGCCCATTTGTCTGCTCCAGGCTTGGGATCGGCAGCGGCGACGACCTCGATTCGAGGAGTGAACTGGGAGAGAATGCGAGCGCGGACTGCTCCAAGGCGACCCAAGCCGAGGATTGCTAATTTGAGCTTTGGACTGCTGTCAGAGGACATTTTCTGTTGCTGCAGGAAGGTGAAAGTGATTAAGGAAGACTGGAGAAGGTGATTGAATCGTTCCAACCGCACTCCAGTCCCTATATGTACATAGGCTATGCGCATCCCTCCGGTAGCGTGACGCCGGTTGCAACACCCGAATACGCGACTGCAATGCTACCAACAGGTAAGTGCTGTCGGGGTTATCAAATAAGCCCGGTGCATACCGGGCCAAGGCAGTTTATGTCCGATGACGGCATACCATCTACTCGTTTGCGACCGGGACGTCCGGCCGCTTCTAGCATCACCAGGGACCCCGTGGCTGCGTGGCTGCCCCGCGATCGAATCAAGCTTCTTTACGGGGCAACGTGTTCGAATGATGTGATGCGTCGGCGCGCAGCCTTAATGATAACCCCTAGCGCACCTCTTTAGTGTTAGATCCGGATATAATTCTGCAGTGTTACCTGTAGCGTTAGCGAAGGCGTTTCTCCCGGCCGAAGCGAATAGCCATATATATGACATACGTCGAGAAGCTTCGCAAACTGTTGACATGTTCTGAGCTGTCTCATATTCAACACCGTGCCGAGGGCTGTTATTGCGATGGGCAAATCAACTCACGCGCCTGATAGGCAACACATCAAAGGACTATCCACTCTCGGGCTCAAGGTACATCCCGATACCTTGTCATTGGTGTATGACGAGGACGCGCTAGTAGAATCGTTCGGGGGTCATGGTCAGTTGCGACCCATCTAAAGACTGCCCGAGACTGGCGAATGAGCGCTCATGTGTCACACGACCCTTAATAGGTTTGAAGAACATTTTCGCGAGCAGGACTGTCGTGTCTGCTGCTTGCGCTGCTTGCATTGGTGGACTGTTATTCGGCTTCGATCAAGGCATCCTATCGGTCGCATATGTGGAGGACCAATTCCTAGCCCAATTTCCCGAGATAGATTCGAATGTGACCTCTGCAGCAAGCTTGAACAAAGGGTAAGCCCTAGCACTATATTATCCGCGAATCGTATCCTGATACAAGTCGATAGCGTGATGACCGCTTTGCTGGAGCTCGGCGCTCTCTTCGGCGCACTCGCCTCTGGATACCTTGCGGACAAGTTTTCCCGCAAGACTTCTATCCGTGAGTTTCGGCTTGGCTTGAGCATACGGGCTTAAAGTGGCTGACTGGTAGCGAAGATATTGGCTCCGCTTGGTTCATTGTTGGGTCGTGAGTGCAGGTCAAGATCGCGAGCCATCCAAGATTGCCAGTGTTAATGACTCCCTTCCTTCGCAGCGTTCTGCAGGCATCTGCCTACTCATATGCGCAATTGGTAATCGGCCGGTTCATCGGTGGCATTGGCGTCGGCATTTTGTCATCCACAGCCCCGATGTATATCTCGGAGATTGCTCCGCCGAACATTCGAGGCGCCCTGCTAGTGATGGAACAGCTTGCGATCGTTCTAGGTATCGTCATTATGTACTACATCGTCAGTGTGGAATCACAGTGCAAGGCGATGCTTCAAGAACTGACATGAGTTCACTTCTGCTTCTCAGAGTTATGGCGCCCGCAGTATCTCAGGTGATTGGGCTTTCAGACTGCCGTTCACCATTCAAATGGCGCCTTGTGAGTTGCTACCGCCAGGCTTTCTGCTCTGTATCGACACAAGAGTCCAGACTCACGATGCTCACAGGCGTCGTCCTTGGAGCAATGCTCTATACGCTGCCTTACTCACCCCGCTGGCTAGCTATGCGCGGTCAAGACCAAGAATGCCTCGAAAGCTTGTGCCGACTTCGTAGGCTCCCGTCCAGCGATCCTCGAGTACAAGCCGAATGGATTACCATCCGCGCCGAAGCCATACGCAATCGCGAGGTTCAAGTTGCGGCTCATCCCAATCTCAATGACGATACATTCAGGTCTGAGTTCAAACTGGAGATGACCAGCTGGGCGATGATGTTCAAAGCTGGCGTGCGGAGACAAACAATCACGGGAATACTCCTCATGTTCTTCCAACAGTTTACCGGAATCAACGCTGTGAGTTTCCGACAACGCACTGAACGTATGTCGTGAGTATTGACAGGTGCTCGTCACAGCTCGTGTACTACGCGCCGACTCTCTTCGAACAGCTTGGTCTGGACTCTGAGTTGCAGTTGACGCTGGCTGGTGCGCTCAACATCGCTCAGCTTGTGGCCGTCATAATCGCCGTCTTCTTGCTCGATCTCACCGGACGCAAGTCGTTGCTCCTAGCGGGCTCGGTGGGACTAATCATCTCACACGTTGTCGTTGCTGCCATGATAGGTAAGCTCAATCTGACGAATTTGACGAGGTTTTGTGAGCAGTGCTGAATATTTTATCGCAAAACAGGATCGTATGCGGACGACTGGCCTGCTCACAGAGTCCCCGCCTGGATCGGAGTCGCCTTTATCTTCGGTGTGATGATTACTTTCGGCCTCAGCTGGGGTCCTGTACCTTGGGCCATGCGTGAGTGTTACGCTTCTCTTCCGCTGACATTCACCACGTGGAGACTAGTGCTAATTCCGAAGTCGCTCAGCTGCTGAGATCCACATATCGAGTCGTAGAGCAAAAGGCGTTGCGCTCACCGTCTGCTCCAATTGGTTCAACAACTTCATCGTCGTATGTCTGTTCCGATGTGAAAGCCCGTCCTTCTTAATTGACCATTCTGGCAGGGCCTGATTACACCTCCATTGATCACCGACACAGGCGGATGGGGTGCTTTTGCTTTCTTTGCTGTTCTCACGGCCATTGGATTTGCGTGGACCTTTTTCTACGTCCCCGAGACCAAGTGAGTGGCTGGAGACCCTGGTAAATCGTGGACTGACGAGACTGCTTCACAGGGGCAAGACACTGGAGCAAATGGACACCTTGTTCCATTCTAATACCGCGACCGAAGATGCAGCAGCACGGGAGCATATCTTGCAGCTCATATGCCAAGAAGCAAGTAACCCCGAGGTCACTTCGGGCGAAGCTGTCAAGGCTCAAGTGACAATGATCGAGCGAAAATCAGATTCAGTCGTTGTGTAGTCAGTCGATTGTGCGCGGACAAGAATCGCCTGGTTTGCGGCTCGAGACGCCCATCTAGAATGATAGAATTTGAGGATGCACGTGGAGATTAGCCTCATAGTGCCGATACAGTGATGTTGAGAACTCTGAGTCCGAGATATTATGCTTGAGCCCGGATCCTTGGCTACTCCACAGCTTGCTACAACCGGCACGGCGAGGCGTACACCTTGATCAAACATGCCCGCTCTGTTACGCTTAGTCAGCGCGTCATTGTTACAGCCAAGGACGTCATACGTACTACAGACCTCGGGCTGTACGGCTCATCGATGTACGTCTTCTCATCGTCGGAGAGTTCGACAGATAAAGCCCCTGCGACCGATCTGTCAGTCATCGGAGGCGGTGCTAACGCGTACCTAGAAGCTCTTTGAGGTTGTTGAGATTCGTGGTACCGATGATCGGCGCGGTAATAAAGTCTCTTGAAAGCGACCACGCTAGCGCGACTTGTGCCATACTATAACCCCGCTTGTTCGCAACCTCCGCGATCCTTTCATTGATAGCCTTGCGAGAGGTATCTGGCTCATGAATCCCGCGCCCCTTGTAGTTGCTGCACACTCAGCTAACGTCGGTTATTACGACACTCACG
>JALPBZ010000253.1:0-22287 GCA_026538355.1 Cryptococcus sp. GC_Crypt_5
CGTCCGACTCGAATCGAGCAGAGGGAAATTGCAAGAAGGTAGACTGATAGCATATGGGAAGATGAAGCTGTATAGGATATAAAATGGAAAGGTTTGATGGTGGATGTACACCCCACCCCCCATCTCGACGTTGAGCTGCAACGCCGAGAACAGCATCATACGTCGTTAGAACGTATGATGATGAGAGGCAGAGAACGAGTCCTTCTAGGCCCATTCAGGAATCGTACCCGCGTAAGAGATACGGGCACGAGCAGATGGAGCCGTATTTAAGAAGAAGAGGAAGAGAAGAGAAGCAAATTCGAAATTTGTTGCTGGACATTCGACCAGTCTGTTGCGGTGATACTGGATTTTGCATCTGCGCGCAGAAAGGGACGTGGCGTTTTAGCGAGTGATAAGCGGGATTATCTTGATCATTCTCTACAGTATCTCTCTCGTTGCACCTCTTTGTTGTTGTCTATTGTGATTCGAGTGATCTCACTGAGCATGTTGGGTGTGTGCAACTCGCTATCAACGATAGTGATCACGCGAATCAAGGTATCACACAATTAGTCACTCGGAACATGTCAGCAACGCCCTTTGACACGACGTAGAGGTATCCGCCGAGCGCTTCCAACTTCCGATTTGGCCGAGAACACACACACACACACTCACGAATCCCCAATCGAGAAGTGAAGAATAAAAAGTAAAGAGTGGAAGAGTTTGAAGGGGTCCTTTCGATCCTAACCCTTCCTGCGCTAGTATCCAGAATCACGGGGCAGCTACTCACGATCGACAATGACTGCGGCTGTTGCCTCGTATCTCGCATCGAAGTGCGTGGTATGTGTGCTTCATGTGACGCTGTTGACCCTTCCCTCATATCCTCACACTGCATCGCAATGTACCTAACTCGGCAATGTACTGCAAGTAATAACAGAGAAGACGATGCGCGCTTGACACGCTTGATACGCACGTCATGCATCGGCGTCGCTCAGAGCGGTTCAGCCAAGACATGGGTCTTTGCTGCCGTCCTGCTCCCTGGTCCGTCATTACTCATGCCGTCGCAACATTCCGACCTACCGACCTATCGACCTATTGACCTGATCACACCATACACAATACTCTGCGATCCCAATCAGCTTCTAGCTCGTTCCAGATTCATTTAGTCATCAACATGCTTCTGGCGCGTCGTCAGATGAGATTAGTGCCAAGCTAACATAGTACCGTCCTTTGGGAATGCGCTATGCGCATACAGCGCGGAGCATGTATACCGGCGCACGGCGCACGGGGCACGGGGCACAACGCACAGACCCGCTCGGCAAGGATGCAAATAGGAACACCTCAGAGTAAAGTAGATCTGGTGATTCAACGTTAACGATCACGCTCAACGACGACAACTGATCGCACTTGATTCCTGCACTCACGCTAACACCGTCGAATAATAACTCGTTCTCTCCCCTCTCGCCTCTCGCCTCTCGCCTCTCGCTGCTTCTCACCTGGTGGACCTGGTGTGGGAATGCATATAAAGCACCGCCTCGTCGTATCCTCGATATACTCCTCGCCACTCGTTGTATTGCCAAGCTCACTCATCTAACGCATCTAACGCCTTCGACAAACGGTTGTTCTTCTATAATTGTACGCTCACGTTCATTCATCTATATTAGTATTGCGGCGACACTCCAACCATCATCGAGACTGGGTATTCACACAGCTTCATCCACTCCTAACCGCAATACCCACTAACCCGCTCACCCTCCATTCATACTCTCCTTTCACCCCTCTAGGCTCTCCTCGCTCTCTGGACTTCGACCGCGCTCATACCCCTGGTGAGAGCCACATCCCACTACGACAGCGCCAACGACCATCCTTCGGCTCGCCTCCTTTCATTCCACTTCATCCCTTTGTCATCACCGGTCCCCAGCTCTCATCGCCTATCTCACTCCATAAACCTCCTATCAGCGGATAGGATCTGTGAGTACCGATACTTTCCGATTCTTACCTTACCACTTTGACGATCAACATCTGGATACACCCTGACAATGACTAATCCATTTCGTCCAGAACCAATCCAGCCTATCGATTTGCATCTCCCCGCCCTTGCTCTACATCCATACGAGATGCCCAAATACCCTTCCTGTTCAGCCATCCGCGCACACCTGCCATACACTCAACCAGCCTCACATGAGCAAGACCGGAATCCCATCACCTACAATCGCCCGGCCGACATCGGTCAACTTCCCATATCCCATCACTCCTTCAACACCAGTCCGCCCGTTATTCATTCTCCTCCAGCTGGTTTTCAGGATGATCAACCAACGTATCATACCCCCGATCAACATGCTCCATCTCTCGGCTCACCGCGTCTCTGGCCAAATACGCAGTTCGATACTCCGCCAACCCATTATCCCACTCTCGAGCACTCTTCGCCCTGCGATCAGGATATCACACCGTACCACCAGCACTCTGAGCCCCAAATCTACCATACCGCGGAATACCAATCACCACCATGGACCTACGAATACCGTTCATCGCCTATACCCATATCTGAGCCCAATACCTATTCTCAGGAGTTCACCGACTACAACGCCGAACAGCCACAACGACTCCAATGGCTTACGTACGTGCAACCGGTCGAGCCATACCTCCACCCACTACCAACGAAATGTAATGAGCTCGAGAAGGATCCGGCGAGAGAAGCGAAGAAGAAGGTAGTAAAAGGTATCGATCAGCTTCGACCTCATGAGTGGTAAGTCCATTTCGTCCGTACATATAGCTTTCATTGCGTGTGTCACTGACATCGATTCGTCTAGCCGCGTATGCGCCAAGTGCTTTTCCCGTCCTTCGTCGCTAGTCACCCATATGGCAGTGCACACTGGTGCGAGGCGTGAGTGTGCTTTCATACTGCACAGTCAGTACGGTGCTGAATGGTTGCTCAGCATACTCTTGCTTGCGGCCGGGATGTGATAAGCGTTTCTCCGTGTTGTCAAATCTGAGACGACATGAGCGAGTAAGTCTATTGTCCAGGAAGCTCGATAATCCGCACCAGTGTTGGCAAGACAACAAAGAGAGATCCTCAACTGACCTGCTTGCTGGTCTGCAGTCCCACCGAGATCACGCAGCTCATCTAAGAACACAGTCGTTATCGAACGCTACTCCGGAACCATACTATCCCTCGCTGTCGCAAGGGGCCGAGCTGAAACAGGCTTTCTCGCATATGCGAACAGCGAGCGGCACGTCCCAAGACCCCTATCGATCCCAGTTCAGCTACTGTCAGCCGGACTACACCGACCAACTCATGAATAATGACGCGATCACCAAATCGCAATCGCATTCGCAATCGCAAGCGCAGTACGACTACTCAGCGCCGTCGACATCTGGTTCTGGGTCGATATCGATGTCAGCCCCCGCTCCGACCTCGTATATCGACACAGCATCGTATGCCACCGGCGTCAGCGCTAGCGCTAGTACTAGCATTGGTATTGGCATCAGTACTGGACCACCCATGTCCAGCGGTCTGGCGCAGTATCATCTTGCTCAGAGTAGGACGGGCATCAATCAGTCTTTTACGTCGGCGTCAAGTACGCCGCCTTTCGCCCTTGGCATTGGCCTGGACAATCATGTGCGATTGCCGACGGTGCAGTCGTGCAGAGGCTCGCTGTTGTTCTCATAGTCGCCCAGACACCAAGCGGATTTCGTGCGAATGGTGACGGTGGGGTATATGATGTTTCCCGCATATCCTGATATGATCTTGTAGAGTAGTATCTGGGAGATCTTGTATCTATTTCACGAGCGTTTCCATCAATTCATCAATAATGAGATTGAGTACTTCTCCGCGCTACCCCATCTCTGCTGCTAGGACAATCTATACTATAATACTACAATCTATAATCGAGTGTATATAGACTGCTTGAGCATGCATGAACATTGAAGCGAGTGACGCAGTGTCGGACAGATAAATGTACCGAACCCGCCGGATCCACCGAAACAGCCGCCATTGTAGTAAGCGAGATTTAAGCGACCAGCGTCTGGTCTACAGAAACTGAAAGAAAGAAAGAGAATGCGGGATAGCCGCTTTTAGTCTGCTCGTCTCGTCGTCTTCCAGTCTCCTAGTCTCCTAATCCTTGGGGTTCTGGCAAGAGGATGTGCCGTCGGCTGATTATGCTGTGGAGTCACGAACTGCTTTATCGAAGTACTAACGCAGCAGTAGTACGAAGTACCAGTGTGGTGAAGTTGTAAACGAATCAGCGCAAATGGACCGGTAATGCTCCGATCGCGAATGAGACTAAGAGAAATTACCGCCGGCGGGGACACGTAATGCCATGCGTGCCCCAACCCCAATTTGGACACGACTTCTCCAGGTCCAGGTTCAGGGAAGATGTTATGTACGATCGGTTAAATTGGAGTACTACTTTAGTGCTCTACTCGAGCAAGTATTGCAGATCGGAGCTGCAGCCGGAAGTCAGCCGGAGCTTACTGCTACAAATACGACAACTCCGGGCGCCAACGCCGGTAATTCATGGTACAGTACGGCACGCTAAGGCAGTTGGCCGTGGCCGTGGCCGTCTATTCGTCTATTCGCCTATTCGCCTATCCACCTGGTCGCCTACTCGAGTATCTCATTAGGCAGCGGCCAAGCAGGCGGGGTGTCGTACGCCGTCAATCGAAGAGGACGACGCTCGTTGTTCATACCGCGTAGACCTATACGATGAACATTGCATGCATTCCTGCTGCGGTGTGTACCAATCACTATCATGACTCATCCCCCATGTATGCGTTCCAACACGAGTACTCGCTCGCGTACATGTGGTACCGACAGAATAATGAGCATACGACAACACCTCGCCTGGACCCTGAGACATGGGAATAAAGGGTAACTTGAGTGCTACAACCAACAACTAACACCTAACGAAATGACGAGTACGAATCCGCGAATCAGGGCGGAAAAGAGGCCCGGCGGCGCAACGCGGCCATGGCGCGCAGAGGCAGAGGGGGATCAGCGGGGCACATCGGACTCTATCGGCTTTGTCCTGTCTGAGACCCGTTTTCGGGGGCGGGGCCTTTCAGCCCTGCATCTCCCGCAGTAGCGTGCAGCTGCCGCTTGCCGCTTGGTCGTTTGGTTGCTTGCCGCTTGGCACCACGTTGGAATTGGTATTGTTATGCGCTGTTTTTGCCGCGTTGGTATTCTGGACTCCCCCTCCTGCTCCTGGATTCACTAGAACACAGGACAAAGGATACGCGAGCATGGACATAGGGATAGGGAGCAGAGCCAAGCATTGTACACTCTGCACATCGATGTGATGACGGTCGGGACATTGCCGACGGTTCCGAGGGTGCGCGCAGTGTTCATTCGCCCTTATTCCCAGTCAAAAGGAGCAAGTAGATAGGATAGTAGTTAGGACAGGACAGGACATTTAGAGCCGACGTCCAGCTCTCGACTATTTCTGCAACTGCCGTGAACCCAAGTGCTTTAGCCGCACACGGCACTGGCCCCACTTGCACTTCCACTTTGCGTTATAGTAACAGTAACACATTTCCACACCTCAGCCGATCGTCCTGTACTCGTACCGTGCGCCCCCGCAGCGCATCTTTGTTTTACTCGTACGGCACCCCCGGCCATCCCATCCATCCTTGGTACTCGCTACGGCAGCTGTAACTGTGATACAGTCGTACAGTAGTAGTAGGAGGAGTGACCCCGCCGGCCCGGACTTTCTTTCCCGTAATTAGAATCCAATTACTACTCTTACTCCTATTGTCCTGTACTTGTGCTACTGTGCTATTGCCCGGTAGTACCGCCAGGCCGCAGCCCGCAGATCACACAATAAACCATTTAGAGTACTCGTACTCGTATTTACCATTTCACCATTTCACCATTTGCATTTCAACACTTTTCACTGCCCGTTGGTCGTCGCTTTCGCTGGCTGTTATTGCGTTAAGCTCCAACTCTCCTTGTCGTCCGCTACCACCGGCTCGATCCCTGCGCTCTCGCCTCTTGCTTCATTGGCGCTGAAAGCACTCAGCACTCAGCACTCCACTTTTCCCCGCCGCCGACTCCGACTTTCGCCTAGCGGGGCTCGGGGAAACCCCTCATTCCTCCGTTCCTCCGGTCCTCCTCTTGCGTACGCTGGTGAGTCACAACGACGTATGCATCATATAACAGTACTGATCGGTCTCGATATCAGCACGACGCTACGCAGCTGGCCGCCGGCAGTACAGAGCATTTGCACGTAACTCGCTGATCGGAAGGTGAGCTAAGAGACATGAGACACGATTCCCCCCACCGGCGCCCCCGGCCGGATCATCCATCATTCATCACACATCACTTCACACACCTCCTTTCATACACCCAATCACTCTCTCCACCCCTGACTACTCCACTATCACTCCGGCCCCGCCGGCAAGGTGCTGCTTGCTGACTATTCGCTTTGATCCCTGCTCTCCTCCTTCCTCCCTCACACCACTCTGGTCTCCCTTTACACTCCGGCACGCTCACGACACCGCCATCACCCCGATCATCACGGCGCTCGATTGTCTGATGACCGACTAATCCTGTTCCTCGTTCCTTTCCGTCTGATCTATTGTCATCATTGTCCATCGTTCAATAACGACCTATTCTACGCCAACGCCAACGCCATGTCACGCTACCTCTCTCCTTTTACTGCCGCCTCGCCTTCCCGCCAACATCGACTATGAACCCAATCAACCTTTCCATGTCATCACGCTCATGCGCATAATAGCACTCAAAGCTTACTGCCCGGTGCCCGCTTTGCGCCACCCCCGCCGGCAACAAAAGACGTGAGAAGACAGGACAACGGACGGATCATACAATAACGTCGACGGCCATCAACACTCGACATCCTTTCTCTTCAAGCCCCAATAGACTTCTGACTTTCTCAGAACGCGAAGGCGACTGCCTCGTCTATTCTGAAGCTCGTCATATCGAAGACCACCTTCGCTTCGCCCACCTGTCTTCTGTGAACAATCGTCAGATCCAGAGCTCACCGACCTCCCTTCTGGCTCGGCTGCAGCCTTCGATCACGGGGAAGCCCACATCACAAAGCTTCGTCTTCCACATCCTAATTAACCCAACTCCATTCCCTCGTTACTTCCCGCCCAATTCTGTTCCCCCTTCGCTTTTCCTGACTAGACCAATAGTCTTACCTGCACTTCCACAAATCAGACCATCCCGCAACTGATGACAATAACGACACCGCACTTCTTACCCCCAGGACCGAAAAAACAGCAAGCTTCATCTCCGCAAGCACCTACATCGCCTGCGAATCTCGCTGCACCCATCTATCCATCACCGAAATCAATGAACCTCCCTTCAGTGCCCCTCGAACCCAACCAGTCTCGGACGTACTTGCCACCGCCGCCTCTGCCACCACCGCCTACGCCGGGCCCGGGACCCAGCTCGGCCGCCTCAGCCGCTCAACGACGAGAGTCGTTCCACTATCAAGGTGAACGCCCCCAGCCACCTCCTTTGCGCACAGCCTACAGCGCTGTCGGTCCGATCGGCAGATCGCCTTCAATGATGTTTCGGACCGGTACAGATCCCGAGAGAGATCTCATGGACGGCTGGGAAACCCCGAAAAGTGCAAAGGACGACCGGCAGGCTCAGCTCGACAAGGAGGAGCTGACCACAAAGGGTAGGAAGAGAAAGAGGTTGGCGAAAGCTTGCAGCGCTTGTCATGTGGGTACAGCGTCTACCCAAATGAATACGAAATTCAGCTGATGCGTACCGCAATCGCAGAAAAACAAGAGACGTTGTGACGGATTCGCGCCTTGCTCAAATTGCGAATTCTCAAATCGGCCCTGTCTTTATGTCAATGCTCAAGGCGACCCCATCCCGCCTCCTCGCACCCGCGATTCCTCTGTGACGCCTGCTGGCAAGAGCAACAAGGACGACGCCAATATCATCGATACTACACCGGGTGGACATGTTCGAAAGACTAGCGGAGAAAGTACCTGGTCGAGACATGATTCGATCCGGGATTTGAACGCGGAACCCCGGCAGCGTCGACCCAGTATCGACGTTATTCAGGTCGTCGAGGCAGACCCTGTTCTCCAAGCTGAGCTCATCGATCGTGAGTTATAAGCGCAAGAGAGCATGACTGACATTTACAGTCTTCTTCAAACGCTGTCCCCCTCACTCCGTCATGATGCATATACCTACATTTCAGTACCGATTATACCTCGGCCAGGTATCCCCCGTTCTCCTGGACGCAATATATGCTCACGCCGCCCGGATCTGCGATCATCCGTCATTAGTCTCAAGCTATCCAGTCGGTCACCCAGCGTACCTGCGTGGCGAACCATTTGCTCGACGTGCGCATTCTGCGGCAGAACGAATGGTCGACATACGGAGGACCTGGTCCGAAGATGAGCGCAGGATGGATCGGGGAACATGGCAGGAAACCGAATTGGCTCAGACTGCCTACCTCCTCAGCATATATTTCACTTGTTTACGACAAGCTCGCCTCGGCATGTTCTACCTAGAAGCAGGCATTGGCATCCTTCTTCCAACCACTGCAGCCTACATACCACCACCCGCATCGCAACTCGGCCTCAGCTCCATCGAGTACAACACTTTGGCCGAGACACGAACGAGAACGTTCTGGCTTCTGATCTGCCACGAGCTCTGCGCCGTATGCAATGGTAAATCTCGCAGGATCGTCGAGTCAGATCTGGGGAATATTCCGCTACCTGGTAACGAGCTCTTGTGGCACAAGTGTGGCGGAAGTGCACTTGGAGGTCGAGAACCAGGACGACGGGATGGTTTGCAGGCTGGTAGTGGGAACTGGCCAGGTGAAGAAGGTCAGATTGGGGAGATTGGCCATGTTGTCCGCCTCGTAAGTCGTACTTTGGAGACACTGAGCTGACTGTCAGCTTCATATCTTTGCGGATATAATGGCCCTGGCAACGGATACAAAACCGAACGACTCACGCCTCATGACCGGAGGGCATCTGGAGTCTGCACTGAAAGCTTGGGCGATGAGCCTCCCGCGTCATCTCCAATTCGACGAGGTCAATCTCGCTGCCGCAGTCAACAAGATCGCTTCTCCCGTCGCCGAGATCAAGTCCACCGGTGTTCTGTACGCTCACATGCACTCTGTGGCGGAATGTGGCATGTTCTACCTGCAGGCGGCTGTTGCGCAACATACGGATGGTGTCCTTACCGCTCAAAGACAGTCTCAAGCGGTTGACAACCTGACAGTCATCATGGATGCCATCGGCCCTCGAGGCCGCGAAGGATCTGTCTGTATGTGTTATGCTTACCATATTCGCGTGTTCAATCTTGCATCAATGCTGACTCATTGCAGACATCTTCCCATTGGTTGTGATCACAAACTGGCAAGAACACCTACGACTGTCCAACTTGGTCGTGCCAGGACTACATCAGGCCCAAGTTGAAGATCGATTGGCGTTGTGGTGGGCCGAGCTCAAGCACGAGTGGGGCGCGGACAAAGTCGATCTGCTCCAAAGGGGACTTTACGCTTTTCATGGGCAGCTTCACCCCTCGGCACAGACACCTCGTTTCTCACATCCAAATCTCGACACCTCGTCATCGACGTTGGGACTGTACCAAACATCGCCGACGAAACTTACCGCAGATTCAGCTTTGTCGCCTACTTCGACCATGTCGTTAGCTACGCCTAGCTTTTCCACGCATCACCGGTTCAGTGCGCCTCAGTTGCCTCCTTTACGACCGAGAGCAGCTTCGTCTGCCATGTCATATTCCCTTCGATCGCCGTCGCCGCCTGCGAGACTGTATCACCTACCCTCAATGTCGGCGATATCAGATCGAGAACCGATGACCCTGCCACCGCTCAGCTCCGAGCTGAAATACCGCGAAACGGTCAGCCCGCGACATCATCCGTACATGGCCGTCCCGAGGAAAGAGCGGCCTCTATCCCCGCGTATGAGCTGGGCGGTGGGTGACAGACAGCCGTTGTTGGGCATAGCGGCGTTGGTCAGCGCTGCGGAGAAAGAGCGGGAGAGGGAGAAAGACCAGACTATGCAAGCTACCGCTTGAAGCTCGAGGCCGTGTATCGAGTATGAGTGTGTGTTGGACAGAGAACGGAGTAGGGTGCAGGCGAGAAGAGTGTATTGAAGATCTAAGATTATCTCGAAGAGGACATACATGTATAGGGAAATAAAGTGGGACGAGGTATACGGTATATAGTACTACTGTAGGAGAACCACTGTCGTGTAGAGTAGATTCCGGAATATTGTTTCGCGCATTGTCAATTGTGCTGTAGCCATGGATGTCGTTTGATCATATGTTTCCAAGCTTGGTCCTCCTTCATCTGGACAAAAACATTTCACAGCATCCACACTTCACGGATACATCTCGCAATAATGTATCGCACTTCTTCTTCTCCTTGTCTCACGAAGCTTTATTTGTAGATTGGCACGGTGATATGGTACAGAGAATCACGAGCGTTTCTCATCCATCATGCTCCCCTGGAACTTCTCCGATGCATAGGAGCGAGAGGCGTCCGAATCTTTCTTGAGGATATCATTCAGCCTTGTTCGCTGCGTGCAGTTCTCTGCGTGGTACAAGCGGGTTGGTATTTGGCGGTGGCAGGTGGATCGGGAAGTGGCAGAACCAGAGTAAGAGTGAGAGTCATGGTGGGCGTCAGCTTTGTGTGTATATTAGAGGATGGCAATACGCTTGCTCAAGCCGAGCTCGTTTGCCTCGGAGTTGAGACTGAGATCCAAGGATAAACGTACCGAAAGAGAAACTCTTGGCGAGTTCGTCCAGCTCTTTGAACGACTTATCAGCGAAGAAGCTGGCATACTCTTTCACCAATTCCTCCTGTACAATCGAGCAGACGAGCACACGGGACACAGTAAGCGGATCGTTCATTCTTATGAAGTCGCCAAGCAAGGAAGCCAGGAGATGATGTACTCACGGATAAGAGACAGTTGCGCACTATCCTCCCCAAATGACCTTTGACGCCCCAGTATTTTGGATAACGCTCGCCGATACTCGGTGCATTTTCCAGAAGCCATTTCTCCATGGGCTCGAACAACGGTCGGATGAACTTATCGTCCGCGCCCCACTTGTCCGCTGCGAGGTTCTGTTGTGCCGCCGTGCCAAAATGACTTCAGCTCAACTGAACCACTCATAGATGCGCCGGCAAGTGTTGGGCCTATGGCAGAATCGTAACCCACCTTCTTCTTGAGCAAGAAGTCCTTGAGCAGTCGGACATACGCCGTCTCCTCTCCAGCGTAGACCATGCCCTGGAACCCGACGTCTGCGCGGATGTGGCATAACAGGAAAAGCGTGAAGTGCGTGGTCAGTACAACGATATTGTAAAAGTCACTTCGTACTGAACAGTGCGATCCCGCTTCCAACCTCAACCCAGACTCACCCTTGTATGTCCAGATGGACCAGCTGGCATGCGTCTTGGCGTAAATGCCCAATTGGAGCTTGAGCACGTCGAAGCGCGTATCGTTGATGTGTTCCCAGTCGGCCACTCCGTCTTGGGCAGATTGGTAGACTGGACCGAATTCGCCGACTACCCAACCAGCCGCAAGAAGCCATCAGCATGGTATCAGGGTACACTTGAAGGTGACAGGCTATATGCTGAGATTTGCGAAGAAGACTTACCCCACACCGGTCCCTGTGAGTCAGTGTCAGCAATGGTCCGTCAACACCAAGAAGCCGTTTGACTACGACGCAAAAGACGCAAGGTACCCACCTTGATCTTGCGCTGATATTCTGCCTTCCTGTCAAAGCTTCGCTCGTGATACTCGATCTGTTCCTTGGAGCCCTGCGGATGAATCTCCGTCAGACACGTATTCGCTAGGGAGACGGGAACACTTACATCGTATAGCGAAGGCGGATTAGGGAAGCCGTACCTGCTCATCGATCAGCAAGTCCCTCGCAATCACTCGCAATGCCAAATCGGGACAGGTTCGGTCAGCGGCTCACTTGGAGTAGTCATGGCATGTATACACGCTGTTGGGCAGCGGTTTGCCAAATTGCGAGAAATCCGCTGCGAACGTGCTGTACAGAAGACACCCGGGTTGGCGTTAGCAAGATGCAGCCGGAGTGGAGAGAGACACTTGACTTACTTTCCACTACGCGAATACAATCACTAATCAGCACGCCACCTTGCATCCCCGAACTGAGCTGCAGAGATAAAGCATCAGGAGACTCGACGACTCACTCGAGGAACAGGATGTGGTCCGGGTCAATAGCTCGAATAGCCTTCTCGGCCCTCTCGTAGAACGCGAGCAAGCGAACATGTTTCTCGTCGGAGGGCTCATTGAGCGGGTTGTATCCCGCTACCCAGGTGTTGTTCTTGTAGTGCTACAGTTCCATCGTTCACTCAGCGACTGTGCCCAAAGAGGCATGAACAGATAGGTTGGTAGCTTACCCGGGCCAAGTGCTCCCAGATGAGAATGGTGCGATCTTGGAAATCCTTGTGCTCGTAGACTGTCGTCGGATGAGAAGTGGATTAGCGATGCTGGTCATGCTCAACCACGTCCTGTCGAGCGCTCTTTGCTATTGTAGATCACCGTGATCGGTGAGTCGAGACGCAAACTTACAAAGCGCCTTGTTAGTCGAATTATCAGCGTGCCAGTCAAAGTTTTGGCCTACCCCAACAGCCAGTCAGCGGGTTTCCGATCAAAAGGTTTAAAGGTGAGATGGCCAACTTACCACCTGGCGCAGCGTGCAGATCGATGATAGTGTATATCCCGTATTTGGCGCACTGCAAGCACGAGCATCAGGACTTGACATGAGTATCATTTCGTTGTTGGAAAATCAGAGGAGATTTGGACTGACGATATCAATGACTCGATCGAGGTGCTTCAAACCCTCTTTCTTGAATACGCGCGGGTTCATATCATCTTCGAGGTGACGGTAGTTGACCTACGATACGCAGACATTATCAGCGAAAGCCTTAGCGCCGGAGAACAAGGCGGATAGAGGGGCGGGAAGCTCGACGTACGGGTATACGAATGCAGTTGAGTCCTAGTGACGCGAAGAACTTTGCGTCTGCTTCGCCAAAGAAGTATTCGAGGAACTGAGCGATTGGTAAAGGGTGTCAGTTTATGTACGCAAACATCACGACAGAAGAGAGTGGCGACAGCAGGACACAACTCTTCGCCGTCTCCCCGTCAGTCTACTACCTGATAACGCTACTCCAGCAGCTATCCCCAGCTGAAAACTCGCAGAATGCAGCACAGCGCAGCAAGTAGCGAGCAGCAACCCACCTTTTCGAAGAAATACTCGTACTTCTCTTCCCCCAGCACTTCCTTGAGCGCAGCGCGGACCTGGTGCTCATGCCCCGCATAGCCCGTGATGAAGTTCTCCATGTTCACTATCGTCCATATCAGCTTCAGCACCAGTCTTATCTTCTTCGTTATCTCTTCTCGTGAAGAGGTGATGAGTGACTCACTCCATCCTCCTATGGCGGTACCTATACACAAGCAAATGGGTCATATCAGCTATCATCCATATTATCGTCCTAAGCTACACTGCGCAACGGGCAGTACAATGCGACAATGATACTCCCAAAGAGAGACGCTACGCACCCTTGAGTATGATCCGTTCGCCCCGGAGCGTGATGTCCGTCCCGTCAACTACCAGGTAATCCTTCTTGCCCCCTTTGCCCCCCTTGGCCGCCGCGCCCGCGCTCTGGCCAGGCTCTACAGATAATTTAGATTGTCCGAAGCCCATTTCGTGTGTATATATCTCTAGTCGCCTTTTCAAGTGTCACAAGTATATGAAGCGTATGAAGTAATCTAGCAAGAAAGCTCGTAGCTCGTTGCTGTATCGCTAGATTCCAAGCTAGCCTTCGCTCTGTACTTCTGGTACCACTTGCTAGGAGGTAGTGATTCACTCACTCTCGTTCACTCGTACACAACGAAACAACGAACAAACCTCCACCGCGGGTTGTCACGGCGCCGGACGGGCCGGTTGGGCTGTTTACCGGTCGAACTGCCATCTCTCTCTCTGTCTCTCTCTGCTTAATTCCGTATGCGTATGCGTATGCGTATGCGTATAGCGATGGCGTTGTCGACCACTTGATCCCGTGTAGGCAGTCACATGGGTTTTGCTTGTCTCCGATGCCGGAAGCGAGGGATTTTCTACGGTCTACAAGCTCGCGCACATGTCCGCGTGTGCCTGAATGCAGATGATACGACACTCGACGCCTCCACTGGAGATCTCACATACTCGTAGTCATATACTCAAGTGTTCATATACAACTACATATTAGATTGCATATCATATGTATGTCAACTGGGACATACTCGTGCCCACTGCTTAAATACTTGACTATCTCTCCTGCTCTCTCCTACTCTCCCCAAGATCCAAGGGATCCAAACATCGAGACAACGATACAAAAAAATGGACTACAAGGCCTCTTTATGACCTTTAAAATGTTATTCAACTGAACATCAGACAATACAATAAATTCGTTAGGCTCACATTGCCATCCTTGATGACGTCCACCAACCACGAGCATGTGGGCGTCGCCCGACACCGACAAATTCTGACACGCGCCTGTTCTCATGCCGCGGGAACAGCCAATCCACCTGGCTGATCGGTAGTTTCTTCCGTTATCTGCGCCTGTTCCGCAGACTCATCAATCTTCGACACGGCCGCACTCGATGCGCTCGACGGCGCAAAGTTCCACACCATGACATCGCCGTCGTCTGAGAACGGAACAAAACATCAATACCAACTTCATTTTTGTCTGAAAGGACAAGTGCTCACCTGAACCTGACACGATCATGTCGTCGCTCAGCTGTAAAGACGTAACAGCACCGCGATGGCCGACGAGAGTCTGGACGCAGGTTCCAGATTCGCGGTCCCAAACTTTGATAGTGCGATCTAGAGTGATGTGTCAGCACAATGAAGGGATGATGATCATCGCAGAGGCGCACCGTGAGAGGCAGAAGCAAGACGAAGCGCGTCAATGTCAACAGCCCAGACACCTTCAATATGCCTGTCAAACAGTGTCGCATGTTAGCTGAATACCATCGAATATACGCAGCCCACTCACCCGAACAATGTCGCTTGCTCTTTGCCACTTTCGACGTCCCAGAGCTTGACCGTCCCATCGAGGCTTCCAGTGGTAAGGATCGCCTTCTTCTCTCTGCCCCTCGAGCGGTCTCTAGACCTGGCGCGATCGTCATGGACATGCCCTATCCCGTCCGTCGTATGAACGAAGACTTGGGGTGTGACAGCCTGGTTCCTGCTACGACCTCTGTGTGCCGTAGGGTCAAAGCCTTCGGGAGCCGCGACGAGTTGAGGCAGATCAGCCTCAATGTGAGGCGGTGACGGTGTCAGAGCTGCCATGTGAGCTGGGACGAAACCGGATGACGCGGAAGGCGAAAAGTTTCGTTCGCGTCGGCGATCACGCGCCATGATCTCTTCCTCGGACATGTCGACCATGAGGATCTTGATGCTCTGCACCTGAGCTTTGTGGCCTTCGAAAGTCCTGATACAAGTCTGTTCAACCAAGTCCCAAAGTTTAATCGTCATGTCGTCCGAAGCCGAGAAAAGCATTGTCCCAGGTTCTATATCGGGCTGAGAGGACTCGTTGCCGTCGGTCAGTCCAGGTGATTTGGCCTTATGGCAACGGCTGGAGACGGATTGAGTGAAGCTGGGCATCGCAGTAGGGTCGAGGTCCGAAGGTGAGGTCTTGCCGTCCCACAAAACAACGCTGTTGACCCATTCCTCGTGACCCCGCAAGGAGAATTTGTTGCCCGTGCGGAAATTCCACACTTGAATAGTTGAATCCGCGGAGCCGCTAGCGAGTAGATAGCCATTGTAGTTGAGAGTGACAACTCCGTCGGTATGGCCGTCAAGGACACGCAGACACTCTCCCGCACGCCAATTCCACATTCGAACGGTACCGTCCATCGAACCGGTGAAAAGCAGCATTTGGTCAAATTGCAGCGTACGAACAGCTCGAGTGTGTCCACGAAGTGTTCTAACTTCCTCGCCAGAATCGAGGTTCCACACTCTGACGGTCCGATCATAGGAGCCAGTGATCAAGACAGGATATTTGGGGTTGGTCAATGCAGAGTGATACTGCAAACACATGATACCATCGCTGTGCCCCTGTTCTCAATGTCAGTTGGTTCTTTCTCTTGATCTGTTGCACATCATCATCGACTTACCTTCAAGGTCTTGGTATTACACCGACCCTTTCTCCAATTCCTCTCAACAACTAATCTCTCACAATAGACCGTCTTCCACGGGCGCGTCAGTCTGACTTCGCGAGTGAGGGTACCCGCGTTGCCAGATTCGACGCCAATTGGGACGGTCATCTCGCTGTCTGAGTCGTACAAGTCGTTGCGTGCCTTTTTGACGACCGTAAGAGGAGGGGAATCAGGCGCGACCCGCTTGAGAGAAGTTGATCCAGGTGAATAAGGGAACATTGCCGGCACGTCGCATGATTTCAGCCCGACCTCGTGCCGCAGATCTGTTGGGACAGCCAAGACTTCGCTCCGGGTGACAAGCCGACTCTGCCCATCTCCGTGATCATGACTATGATCGTGCTCGACCACTGCCGCTGGACTTCTATCGTTCAACTCAACCCGCAAACGCTTCCTTTCCAATAACGGTAGGCCCCAGCCACACTTCTCGCATTTGCGGTCGATATGCTGACCACACATTCGTCTCCATATCAGATCGTCGTCTGCGAGGGCTTTCCATGATTTGGAGACTTGAGCTGCGCGGCCTAATGATATAGCGTCAAGATAACCGAGGATGCGGAGTGATGTCTCGCGAGGAAGGAGGGAGAAAGGGTCGATGCGGATGATTTGGTTGAGAGAGTCGGAAAGGTGAGACAATTGCGAGCTGTAAGGCGGATTTGTCAGCAACAAGTAAATGGGTTGCATTTGATAGCGAGGAGAAATAACGCTGTAGTAGATGCAACTTACAAGCAGCACATAGTTAGGATACCTTCCAGGATGAGCTTCCTCCTCGCGTGCGGTGCGTTCGAGAACATGGACCACATCTGTGTGATACCTGCTCTGTCTGCAGGGCCGAGATTGTCGATAGACTAGTGGCAAAGTGCGTCAGTATGTCATTGCTTAAGACTGCTTGGACAGGAGGGAGGAGAGCTGTTTGTATGTACACTACTACGTTGATGTGACTGACCTTTTGCAGCTTTTCATTGATGTTCTGATTTGCCATCTGCTTGTGACGGACGCAGAGCTTCCTGCCTGCTCGCGAGGGGATGACATCGAGCGACTCTTGCGCATGAGAGTGGGAGCTAGATCCGGAGGCAGAGCTGGAGCTGGAGCTGGAAGTCGAGGCGGGAGGAAAAGAGGTCATGGTGGGTGGCGCTGAAGATGGGTGCATGACCAAGACTCGGTGGCAAGTTGAGGAGGTTGTGGGAAATTGAGATAAAGTGTCGTCTGACGTTTAGGTTTGTCGTTATCGCTTCGCTAAGCTCTCAAGATGGTACGGTTTTCTTTGGATGTGGATCAAGATGTAGGTGCGGTGAACATGTCTTCGCCTGGTCGAGGCTTTTGTCGTGGTGGTCGGAGTGTCGAACAAGAAAGAGGAATGGAAAGTGAAGTGTGAAGTAGGATGTACGAGTGTAGCTGCAGTATTACGAGAGATTGTCGTGCTTGTGCGTTGCGTTGTGGCTCTGATTGCGCTATTACGAGTACTCGTCGATTACGATATTTACGACATGATTCCTAATGTGAAAAAGAAGCCATTAGGAAAACTTGAAGACGATTACACAATTCCTTAGTAATCACACAACCATAATTGTAACATCTTGTTCCGAGATCTCGGGATCGCCACGGGCTCGTTTACATTTATTTACGCATCACCGAAATCCCCTTCTTCGTACTCTATGCTGCACATGTTACCTATGCTGATCACACGACTCGTAGTACGCAGCCAGCAACCATGCGTACATGCACCATCATTGACCTGGTCTCCAGTATCTGGACTCGCTCACATGCTGTCACTGTCACTGGCATTATCGGTGGTGACCAACTCGGAGATGAGCGAGGAACCGACAGACGCCACACCGATATCCCCTCGGAAGGCCGAGCTGCTTGTCTGTCCATGCCAATTCACAGTATTCAAAGATGAAACTTGTCTGGGGACGAAAAGGGTGGTAGGGTGGACCTGTGGGGTACTCGAGTAATCAGCGAGTGCATGACGGACTAGCGTCTCATTGTTCAAGGTCAGCCCAATCAGAAAACGGATGACGAGCGAATTCCGAATTATCGCATTGTAGCGGATCCGCGTGCTCGTGCTCGTGCCCGCGCTCGTGCTTCGATTTTATACGAACGATAAGCATGTCCAAGCACGCGCGAGCACGTCACGTCACGCCAATCCTTGCCTTCATTTCGACATCCGTGGCGTGGACAGCCATGCACCCATGCCAATCAGATAAAGTGCACGGCTGACTCGTATCATGCACTGTGCACTATGCACTGAATGCTGGGGACCGTCAATAACGCTAGCGAGCGTAAGCGACCATGCATATCCCATATCCCACAGCCCATATTCCATAATCCTATCCTTCTGCCCGGTACTCTGCACCCAAAGCTCGTTTGTGGTTGTCGATATCGAACTTCACTGAGTCAATCGCCGATTTCCCCTGATTGTTGACATCCTCGTCTGCTATCCGCCGCACGCCATCTGAGGTAATCTCATCTACTGCACTATCGGGTTTGGAAGCAGTGTCCAGCTCTTCCACTGGTCTCTTGCTCCCCCGTCTTCGCTTTCTCCATGCCAGCAGTTCTTTCAACAGCCCCACCAGCAGCGGTACGGCAATGGGTGCGAAGAGTGGAGTGTACACGGCAAATTTGTGTTCGTCAGGCTTATTGGATACGTATCGTCAGCGATGTCTCATGCGTGTTCCATATGGTAGGAGTAGACTCACGAAATACAACAGACCCATCATTGATGGATCGAAGAATGCCTCGTTTGCGAGCCCTACCGCGTCCCGAGTGAGAAGAAAGATTTCCAAAGCACTGTGTTTGCTCGATATCTATGGCGGCATTCAATTATGCACTTCACGTTTGTGACAGCTTGATTGAGATTGAACTTACCTGCTCTAACCGCTCTACTGCACCCAGTACTTTGCCTCTCACGCCTTCGCCCACTTTCATCTCCCTGATCTTCTTCACTAACCTGGATATACCCTTCAAGGTCTTTCTTGCTTCGTCGCTATTCTCCTTTGCTCGGGCCAGCAGCACTTGATGAAGTTGCCATACCGACAAAGGCTTGATATCTTCTGCTGTTCTCTGTGGTGCGGAGTCTGACGAGTCGGCTCCTACGTCATTCGTTGGAGACAGCGCAGGCAGGGCGAGAAGAGAATATAGATGCTGTGTAAATAAGTGGAATGACGGCGTCAAGGCGGTCGTAGGCAAGTGATAAGCTGAGGAAGTTGGTGCAGATACGGGCGGATTGAGCAGTACAACGCCACCGAACTGGGGAACGAGGAATGACTGTGCTGAATCTGAGTGGAGACAATCATCAGTCTGCGCCAGGACCGCTTAGACGATACGTACCAGGCAGTGCCAAACGGAGTGGACGATGCTTGTGTGCTGGTACATAAAGTAAGAAGCGCAAGACGGGATTATTCGTACTACCAGAATCTGCATTGTGTTTAGCTTTGTGACGCCTCCTGCTCATGGTAGTATAGCTCACCCAAAGACCATTTTTCAGAGTTGATAAAGACCTTCATCTGCTCGTCGTCAATTAACCATGCTTCGTCCCTAGCTGCCTGAACCACTTCTTTCGCAGCGCTCTCGACCTCCTCGTCGCCCGTTATGGCAGCGTCAATAGCGAGATCGACATCGTTGGCGTTATCGGACGGAAGGACACCGTAAGTCGGCTCGAAAGATAAAGGCGCATGATAGAGGAGTTGCGACTCAATCGTGAAGTTGAACACGGCTTTCAGCGGCTCCAAGTGAGGCAGGAAATGAACTGCCCGCCGTCAGCCGAGTTTATTTGAGTTACAGCTACAGCTATAGTCTCACCGGATATAGCGCCCTCGATGTCCCAGCTCCGCACGTAGCTCCCGTCCGCTGCGTCCTCGTTCAGCAGTACGAAGCTGAGTGTGATATTGGGCGAGTACTTGAGCGCTCTCAGAGGTATCTCTGGCGGGTCGGACGGATATAGAGCTAGTAAGCTGTCGATAAGTCCGCTTTTGTATAGCTCTGAAATGAGGTCAATGTCAGCTTATTCGTGGATCAATGGATGAGACGCAAGCTCACCAGATATTGACTCGTCACTGGCTTGTGTTGCTGGGGCGGGGACAATCAATGTTCCAGGCGGCATACCGCTTGACATAAGGCCTGAATGGGGCGTTTGCACGTATGGTTCGAGGTTCCTGGACGGACCGCCGGCCAGTTTTGAGGAGCTCAGGTGTGCGTGCAGAGGTGACGGTGCTGGATGATGCGAAATGCGGACTTAGCTGTCTGATCATATGAGTCCGGTGGGGAGTCCAAGGACGCCATGATGACATACTGGAATCATCATCGTACACAAAGTCCCACTGTCGTAGTTTCCGTGGTCTCTCCAGCTCATACACTTCGTCAACCGCCTGTTCCACTCCGTGCCCCAGGTTCCGCAGAGCTTGGAGAGATCCCAAGCGATCTCCATCTTGTGCCGGGACAGATGGGAAAACATCTTGATCGGCAGTAAGAAGTATCCTAGCGCGCACGTCCGGTAGCTGAGCCGCGGCATAGCGGAGCGATGGAGCATCGGAGCGATGTAGCAGCAGAGCAGCAGAGCGAAGGAGCAAAGGAGCGCAGTAGAAATGGCATGAATGATGAGCTGTAATCAAAATGTCTCAAGGCGAGAGGAAGAACTCACAGTGAGATTCTCCAGCGCATCAATCCGATCAGTGGGCAACCCCAGTCTTTCTATCGAGGTAGTATACCACCAGAATGGTATTGCTAGTATGATAAGGAGAGGGAAGGAGAACAGGATGGATATTCGGGTCGATTCAGGTGGGTTGAGCGCGGTGGTGATCTCTGCTGGACTCCGCGGCTTTCTCGGGGCAGGGGCAAGAAATGGCGGCTTGGTGAGCCCGACAAGCGTGTCGAGCTCGTCGGAATGGCTGAGATGGTCGGACGCTGGATCTGGGTCCGTGAGGGACATTGCGTGTAGCGAATCCAAGATATGTCACTATGTCAACGTTAGTAGAGGTACTCGTGTACGCAAGTAATATTGCTTTTGAGACGACGAGGTGGACAACTCGGACAGCGCGCCAGTTCCGCCGGAAACGTCGATCACACTTAAGTGGCACAGGTATGTTACACCATTGGCGCTTATGTCCATTCCTCTTGAACGACCTGCCATATGTATGCGCTCCTAACCTGCATACTGCCTCGCGGGATAGTGGCCTACCAACGGGGCATGCAAGAGAGATTACAGATCTGTTTTCGGCTATGGTACTGCGCAGAACAACGGAGAGCTCCTTTGTCTCGCCGAGACTGGATTGGCATGGTTTCCACATTACTAGACAGCCTCCATCAGGCAGGAGGAACAGAGAAGTGTCCGCACCATCATAGCACCGTACTGAAGGGAATTGTCCGCTTGAGCCACGCACTATCAAATACGAAAACATCGCAATAGAATGGCATTCACACATATAAGTAAGCCTCACCACCAGCCCACCCGCGCAATTACTTGATAACCGCAAACTCCGCCCGACTGACCAGCTACTATCAATTAACAGTCACACTCCACATAGCCTCCCCAGCGTTGATCCCCGCGCTTGTGGCTGATTTCCAATCGACCCTGCGGACAAGTATCAAGCCTGATGGCTCGGCGTATATCGAGAACATACAAGGTGGTCAACAGATCCAAGGTTGTGATAGCAGCGATAGATGTGCGATTGGGCTAAAGGTTATATTCATATTGCACTTTCGGGTATGTGAGTTCTTCTATTCATTGGTCCTTGTATATCTTGATATTGAGGAGGCTGAATGAACGTTGTCGGGTTGCCCAGGATGAAGAGGATTTAAAGTATTTCATCAACAATGATTCCGCTCATATTCTCTTCAAAGTAAGCCCACTCTCCCGATTCTCTCATCGCGATCCCAATTGGCTCAGCATGGGCTGAGACCACATTTCTATCCCGAAGACACGCTGCAAGTCGGAACTGGGCGTACGAGAAGTCGAAACGACGACATTCGAACAAGGCGTATACACGCGACATCGGAGTCTGTGACAGCGTATTGTAAAGAACAGCTCGATTAGATTGGTCATATTGATCTGAAAATCAACGAGATGATGTGGTATATGTTGTATGCTGTATATTGCGTACTACCCTTACTTCGCTCTGGAGCGAG
>JALPBZ010000254.1:0-22234 GCA_026538355.1 Cryptococcus sp. GC_Crypt_5
CGAACATCCTTTCTATCTCTTCTTCGCTTTCAGTCGTCCAAAGGTGAGGGTAGTAGAGGTCTGGATCAAAGTGAGACGAACAGCGTAGATCAATAACAGACTGAGCAGTACTCGAGCACGAAGCAATGGATCGTAAAACGAAATCTCGGAGAGAAGAGCAACGGAAGCTTTTTCTCCGTCACCATACAAGATGTAAACGGAGTTTTTTCGATATCCGCTCGTCGCCCCTCATGACTGCATGATACTCGATTGTTTCGTGCATGATGTAAGTCAGTGCAGCGTCTCTCTCCAACTCTGCTCTTCTCGGTTCAGCACGTTGAGTCGTGCGCTCTGTATTCGCCTTTCTGGTGTCCTGGTCCTTGGGACCGTCCACACATTGGCGTCTATGCGCTTCGACACTCTTGAACTTTTTCAGGTCTGCTGACGTTTCTCCTCCTCTCAGTTTCGCCCAGACGTTGCAGGCATCGAGCTGCCTTGTTAGAGACGCTGACACTGTCATTTTATGTCTCCGGCACAATCGTTGCGCCAAACGAGCTTCAGACAGGGACAACGTGCCTCGTTTACACGAGTAAGTCTCGTCATAAACGACCATGCAGCTTGAAAACACGTTATACACTAAATGCGCACGGACCCACATACTCTTGCCTAGCATATGAAGGAAAACGTCATCTTCCCTTGCAATTAGTATTCTCGACACCGTCAACCAGTTTCCCACGAGCCACAGTGCAAGCAGTAGATACTGACAGTGATATATAACCAACAATCTCATCTCAATCACCTTTCCTTTTCTCTTTCTCTCGTTTCTCTTCTTGCATTCACCTCTCCAGCTCACTTCACACCCACACCTCCCCTCTCCCATCGACGACACTGACGACCCACATGACCCTCACGATCTTCATGCCCACTCACGACCACTGACGATCACACACCATATGCCATCTCTGTACCGACTCGCCTGTCCTCCGTTCAACATAACCGTCCATCTAGCAGAACCTTTCCCTTCCCTCATATCCATCTTCTTCGTTCGTCTTCCCTTCAATATCATGAGCGCCATCATAGACGCGCTCGCACAGGCATTCGTGCCAAAGTCCCCTCACAGCAATCAGAAAGCTGCTCCCGCCGAGCACCGAGACGCTCTCGTGAGCCACTCCGATCGAGTCGAGGATCACGAGAGTCAATACAGGCGTCACCGCAACGACCACGACGAGAACGAAGACATCACTAAGGCCACCACAGTTTTCTCTTCTTCCGCCACCCGCAACGACACGCCTCATCCCGCTCGGACCTCTTCCCATTTCCGCTCGATCAGAACTTCGGCCTCGTCTCACCGCAACTTCGCCACTCCGGGGAGCGTCCTCGAGGACGGAGACAACAGCATCTTCCTCTCTACTCGTGCTCTTGCGGCTGAGCTGGAACCTCTCGAGCCAGAACCATCTCCTATGGCTCACCCCGCGGATCGATCCATCAGTCCCCTGAACCTGGTGCGTCCCGGAAACCCTGTTGAGAACAACTTGGCGACTCCTTCCGCTGGCGACGTGACAAGCTCATCCGGAGTCGATCTGTCTTTCGGTCCGCAAAGCATCCCTTTTGCCGTCCTCCGCAAACACCAAACTGAGCCAGATAGCTTCTCGCCTCTCAAGCCGACGGTCGCACCGTTCACTCCCAGGTATCGCAACACACCATCGCCAGCGGTAGTCATCCGTGCTGCTGATGACGGCACTGCCATAGTCCCCCAAATCAGTGACTTACCCAAAGCTGCTCCCGAGGCCGTTCCAGCTCCCAAAGAGGTTCTGTCTTCGTGGAGGAAAGAGCAACTCAGAAGCATCAGGCCTGCCATGCTCAAGGCTGGCATGACGCCTCGTCCTATTCCCACCTTGTATGGTCCGCTTTCACTCCCTTATGCTAGGAATCCAAGGTACGTTGACTGCCTGTTACCTTGCGAAGTGAGATCTTTACTGACTGGCACACCTTCAGTGGCGTCGATGCGACTCTTGCGGATGAAGCGGGCTACCTCTCTCACGTCTTCGGTCTCCGCGCTGCGCCCAACGTCCCCCCACCAGGTATCGCTCACACCACTCGCAACGTCTCTTCTGGCACTCAAAGCAGCCGGTCCACCTCCGGCACTCATAGCACCCGCTCCACTTCGGGTTCTAGCAGTAGCTTTCCGCTCAGTACTACCAACACTAGCTACAACTCGAGTGTACTCACCGAGGGACCAAGCTATACTTCGATTGGTGGGACTCATCATAGGCCCATGGTCATACGTGATCCCAATCAGCACATCGGTATCAGGAGGATGATGCCTGGTGGAAAGGCAGCAGCCACTGAGCCTCATGCGGCTCCAAAGGTATGTGCGAATGTACCGGTCTCGTGCACACTGCTGACAACCACCTATAGGTCAAAGTCGTCTTCCAAACGGATCTCACTTCGTCCGACAACAAAGAGAACAATCCTCCTCCCGTCACTTCGAGTCAGGGAGCCGCGAAATCGGCTGCTCTCCATACCAACCCCGTGGTTCCTGCGACCAGCATTCAGCTTCGACCCAGAGCCCTCAGCGGTGGCAATATATCGGCATTGTCACCGATCCCAGGATCGCCGATCGGACCGACCGTAGAGGATCTGCTCCCATCGATCGCAGCATTGACGCTTGAACCCACCGAGCAAAGCTTCAATGCAGCGTTTCAGCCTTCCAAGATTAGTACCTCTGGGGCACTTGTCACTCATCAGAATGGCGAAGAAGTCACCTCGGTCCTTGCCAACCCCGGGCGCATCTCAGCAGGCATGATGCCAGTTTTCTATAACCCAGAGACCCAAACGTATGAGGTGGTGATTCCTTCTTCCCATTATATGGCAACAGAGGATGCCGGTATCCTCGACCAACGTGTCCCGCCCGTTACCCCTCAGCACAGCAAAATATCTTTCGTGACCCCATCCCACTCCAGCAAAGCTGATGCCAGCGCCGACTGGCGCAGCAAAAAGGAATCGCACCATGTCGAGAAGTCGAATAAGGAAAAAGCAGCAGTTGTGAGCACTTCGGTCACCCCCGGAGCTCCATCGACCATGGCGATTCCAAGCCAGAGTGCCGATGATCTTGTCACGACATCGAGTAATGGCAACAAGGTGATGACGATTGAGAGCCTCTTCGAGAAGTTCAGTAACAGTTCGCCAAAGGTGAGTCACCCTGATTCGGAGCCTTAGTGAACAACGCTGAAAATACCTTGTCAGGCTGTGGACGAAATCGAGCCGACAGAATTCGACCCTCCTGTGTCTTCTAGCCCAGAGAAGAGGAGAGTTTCGAAGGTGAGGGCTTTTGCATTGTGTCGCTCTTCTGACAAACTCCCATCAGGCTTCTAAGAGTACTCCAAACTCCCCGCGCAGAACTTCAACGTCCGTGCTCGGCGAAACCTCCAAGTACACGAATGAAGCTTCTGCACAGGAGTCCGTTTCTGATTCGGAACAGCGGACCAAAGCCAAGCCGACACCCACGCCGGATGCTCCCAAGTCTGCTCCCTCGATCGCTCGAGCTACAGCCGACAAACCTTCTTCTGCTAAGGGCACCCCTGGCGCTGGTAAGCTACTCAAGAGGGCTTCAGTCTCCAAGGGGCGCGAGAACGCGCCGGACATGCCGGCGACGCAGCGTAGCGTCTCGGCCAAGAGTAAGGCCAAGGGTGGGAAAAAGTGAGATGGATAGGTAGTTTGTGGACTGATGAGTCTGTGTATACGGTAGGTATGGGTGGTTTGACCAGTACAGGTAGCTTAAAAAACACAATCAACAAAAACAACTATAGATTTCATCATGTTCTTAGTCGCTTGTGCGCGGACTCCGGTTCTCGCAAGTATACCATGCATTGATCATGTCATGTACAAAAGTTTGAGCAGTGTATAAGTAGTTTGTCTCCTCTAAGCATAACTCTACGCTCGTGAATGAGTGAGCGTCGAGGAATAATCGAGGCTAGGACGATATTGTGTCACGTTTTCTTTTGGCTTTCTTTTTGACCCCTCAGATCGTGAAAGGCGATGCAGAGGGGCTTCGAAAGAGCCAGGTGGGTGGTCGGTTCATAGATCAGGGAAAGGAGCGTGATGCTGAGCTGCGCCCAAGATGTTCCACGGCTCTGAAAAGGTTAGTAAGGGAATTAGTGAGAAACGATGATCTCGATGGATTCGCAGTGAGGAGATATCTTGGTCGATGCATCTCGTGAAGATATTTGGCTTGTGTACCTGGATCGTTAAAATACTATGGTAAGCATCACCTCTGATTGGGAATGTGCAGCGAGTGTGGTGATGAAGGTATTGGTGGTAAGAGTCAAGACTCACTCTACAATCGTCGCGGCTTAGGCGCCCTCACACCGCCAATCTTGATCTTGGTCCGATCCTCCACGCGTCTGACCAAAGTGCGCATCTCCTGGCCCTCTGGCCCTGCTAAGGCGGAACTGACAGCTTCGCGCCCCACGCCGAACATGCCATTGAAGGCGATCCTGATTCTTGGTCGTTCGCGGGTAGTTCTACTCCACTCGACGACTTTATCGAACATCTTGATGGAGGCTTGGGTGGCCGCTTCGTAGCTCGATCGCTGGGAATTCTTGAATGCGCGATCGGTCCCGCCGGATACTGAGCCCAGTAATGGCCCTAGGCCGTCTGTGAGGTTGAGGATGACGTTATTCCGCGTTGAGCGGATGTGTAGTGTGTGCGTGGGCAAGAGGGTGCCTTCGCCGGATCCGATATTGGTCGATTCGGGTATCCACCGATGGGAGGAGACGGGCGCCGTCGCGCGAGAGAAGGAGGGTACGTGCGTCGCTGTTGAGCTTGAGGATGTGGGTGCTCGAGGTCGAGAGGTAGTGGATGATGATGATGATGAGGTGGAGGAAGAAGATTGTTGAGAAGTAGGCGCGGGAGTAGGAGTGGGGACAGCTTGCGGTTGGGGAGTACTACTCGAAGGGGTTTCATGAGACTCGGTCACAGGCTCTGACTCAGGTTCGAGCAAGGTAGTAGTGGTGGTAGCAGAGGAGGCATATCGCCTGCTGCGATAGCTGACAGGGAGGGGATGATCAAGTTTGACTCTGGACGAAGAGGCGATCACGCCCGAGCGCATACCATACCGAGCGAGAGTGAGGGGGGGTGTCGAGAGGGCGTGTAAGTTCCGGGCTACGTGCGCCATCTCTGCTATACTGAGTGTGTCGTTAGGTTGCGATGTAGGTGCTGATGTAGGTGATGGTGCTGAGAGATACTTGTTCTTCGTTGCTTGGTGTTTGTGATTGTCGTTATATATGTAAGAAAGAAGCCAAAGTAAAGTCGAAAGTACAGTCGAAAGTTGAGAATCAGCCGAAAGTTAGCAAGTTAGGATGCAGCTCGGACTTTTTTTCGACTGTTTAACCAACGACGAGTGTGGCACTTTGAGTACAGCACTATGAGTATGGCGAAAAGGCCTTTTCCTTTCGCACAGTGGCATATTCACCCAGAGCCAAAGGCGTTGATGCGCATAATGCATAGTGCATCATGCATAATGCATGGTGATCAGACATTCAAAGCTGGCTACCGATGCGAAGAGCAAGAGTCATGAAGCGGGCTAGTTGCTGGAGCGTGTGATGATGCAAGAGAAATCTATAGACGGAACCAAGCTAAAGTACAATATCGACCAAATCTCCGTGCTGGTCCCAATCACACTAACCCACCCCACGCGCCCAGACCAGCAAAGACACTGCCAAGCGCGACAATCAGTCCCTACAGTCAATGTAACAACGTCATTTGATCAGCGAAGGCACTCGCATTGATCGCTAGATGTTTGACTCACGCCCCAGGTCACAGCGCCCACGCCGACCCTTCCGACGACTTTCCAGACGAGACTGACCGCCACGTGCACGCCGGCTATGAGCGCCCATACGAGCCACACGTACTGGCTCGGTTCGGCATCGGGCGTTCTGGCTGGTGTATCGTGCATCAAATTCTCCTGGACGCGTGCCGCGGTATGGCGATAGATGGGAGTGGGGTTGTAGTAGTATGCAGCGAGGAATAGGGTCAGACCCAGGTTGAGCAACAGGGTGTCGAGTCGCCATAGGAGGTGGAGAGGGAACGGTATATTCTGTATTGCATGTCAGTAATGGTCATTATTCGACTGTTGCCGCGGCAAATTACTCACAGGGAATGGTAAGCCCAGGACGTCTTCCAGATCTGAAGAAAGTCGTCAGCTCAGGTCCTCAGGGCAGACACGGCGACGCGAACACACCTCGTCTAGCTCGCATGCGCTCGAGAATCTCCACCTTTCTCTCCAGCTCCGCCTCGTCCTCGTACTGCTCCTGTTCCTCCTCGTCATCATCGATGACCTGCTCGTCGTCTTCATCGCTGCGTTCCGTCACGACGCTCAGACCTAGGCCTATGGTCAAATTGGAATCCTCCGGTCTACCACCCGGCAGCAGCCGCTGGGACTCGAGATCTGTGCTTGCTGAGGCCGGTTCGGGCTTCATGACGTCTTTGTACAACGCGAGCTGCTCCCAGCCTTGGACGATGCCCCACGTGACCTCGGCTACGCCCCAGCCCAGGCCCAAGTAATAGGTCGAATGGAACCCGGATGTAGGCGAGTGCACCACCAGGGGGATAGTGGAGAAACGGAGCAGCTCGTGGATGATAGTGTGTGAGATTGTCGATCTTGGATGACAGATGTCAGCTTGAGTCACACGGTTCATTGCATAGAAAGCTTACAGGAAGGTCACGGCGGTCGTCGATACGCCGAGCCATGAGACTACTTCCCAGATGGGGACTCGGATGGTTTGTACTGTGCAAGAAGCAAAGATACCGATCGCGAAAGGTTTGAACAGGAATGGATGGGGGTACTGCTGGCCTGCTTTCCGTTCGCGGTCGCTTGGCGGCCTACGAGATCTGATGTCAGCTTCGGCTTGCTTAGACACGCGGGCATGCGAAGCTCACCAGGCATATGTCACTAGTAGTAAAAGTACTGCCAGCCATAAGAGGGTGATTATCGGTACCAGGAGGTACAATCTTGACATGTACCGCCAAGTCACTGTATTCGTAACACAAAATGTCAGGTTGTTTCCCCTCAACGTAGGCAGTAAAACGTACCATCAATAACAGGTCCCAGCTCCTCTTCCTCTTCTTGCTCCCCTTGACAGCCCTCTTCTTCACAGTCTTCTTCATCCTCCTCTTCCTCCTCATCGTCATCGTCATCGCCATCATCCTCATCGTACTTTAGTCCATCGGCGGCAGGTTCCTTGCCTTTGTAACTTGCCGAACCACTCGCAGACTCTGTAGACCCATAAGAGACATTGCGTATCGTGAGTCCGCTCGAGTCATTGTCGGATGGCGACTGCGACTCTTTTCGAGATTGGGAGGTATTGCGGGTCGCGAATGTCGCGGGAGTGTTTAGTTTTTGGTTGAGCCGCTGCGTTTCGGATATAGACGAGGTGACTGCTGCGGGGATAATGGCGTGGGCGCCCATTTTGTGCTGGACAGCAGCTGGTCAAAGCACGAAGTAGCGAGACTTCAAAGCTGCTTTCCTTTCCAAGATGTACCGCTTTCTCTCCTCCCAGGTATAGAGGGGGCAATAGACGTAAGAAACAGTCTACAAGAATGTTACCTTTCTCCACTCTGTGCACTGTGCAGAAGTCGTGATTGAAATGCAAACAGGCAGAGACAGAGAGACGCCGCCGGCAACACTCGTCCGAACAATTTGATCCCGTCCCTGCGTACTGCAATAGAGGGGGGATGGAATAGATTCAGTACAGTGTCAAGGAAAACAAAAGTTGAGTGGATCAGTGCACGCGCTTGGATCAACCTGTATCTGATATTTGATGTTCTCCACTTCGTTACTTCTTCCTTTCTTCAACTACCCAGCTACCCAATTACCCTCGCTGGGATTCTTGAGCGTGCATTCTAGCTGTGATACCTGAGGAAGGCTTCTAGCAATATGGTGAGCTACGTGTTCTGCCGCTTCGAACGCTGCTAAGAAGCTCATTGTCTCTCTCAGTCCCTCAACCTCGCTCAAGCTCGATTACACGAGGAACGAAAGCAGTGGAGGAAAGACCACCCTTTCGTGCGTCACTCTACTCAAACTCTCAGTGAACCGCCAGCCTGCATCCGCGGTTGCGCCGTGATGCTGTCAGCGGCAAAGCGAGCTAGATTTAGAGCTGACCAGAGCTATGATCACTCGCCACTATAGGGCTTCTACGCTCGCCCGTTAAAGTCTACCGATGGAACGATGAATATCATGCAGTGGGAGGTCGGAATCCCCGGCAAGTCGGGAGTGAGTTGCGGCACTCCAATATGACTCGCATTGCTGTTGCAACGCCCTGTTGGTGCGAAGAGCTGAAGACACGGTTGCTGACGATACTGTCTGATACAGACCAACTGGGAAGGAGGAGTATACAAAGTCAACATGACCTTTCCGGAGGGTAAGCTACTTGATCCGGTACATTGTTCGTCGAGTACGCTTAGCTGACCACTCTGCAGACTTCCCCACCAAGCCCCCAAAATGTGAGCTGCCGCGTAACCTCCGGCCAAGCGGTATGGTCCAGCTGACGCTATTATCTGTTGTAGGCAAATTCGACCCTCCCCTCTTCCATCCTAACGTATATCCCTCCGGTACCATCTGTCTCTCGATTCTCGACGAGGAGAAGAACTGGAAGCCTTCGATCACCTTGAAGCAGGTATGTTTATCTTCAACACAAACACGTACCCGACCATGGCGTCCAGGGACATCTTGCCTTGATTTCGTCCATTTACTCCATGCTGATTCTCCTCGATGTTGTGCAGATTTGTCTTGGTGTGCAAGATCTGCTCGATAACGCCAACATTGGCGACCCAGCTCAGATCGACGCATATCAGATGTTCAAGTCAGTCAGAGCATCGATATCTGTTGCTGTTGATCTGTGCGCTAATGTCCCGCTGTTCGCTCGCAGAAACGATCGTCCCGCCTATGACAAGCGTATCAAGCAGCAGGCTATCGAGCGACGGCCCAAGTGATGGAATGCTAGACGGGTCTCGTCATGATAGAGCGTTGTAGATTTCACCCATTCGGCTTTTTGTGTTCCCCAGTTTTTCTGATCGTGTATCAAGCATGGTTGTTGCACCAGTACGCAAGCATACCAGACAAGATGTATACCTCATACGCGTCATCCTAGATGCGAATGCATAGTCTGAGCAGTGTGACATGACATGAATTGACCACTTTTGAACCAAAGCCACGGGATTCCAACAAGCGGTTTACCTGACTTTCGGGCCAGAGCGTGATGGCGCGATTTCAGGTAACTCTGGTTCCACCCTGTTCCACCGTGACATCTCACACTCGCATCTCGCATCTCGCATTTCATTCCATCTCACCTTCGATCTTCTCGTCACCTCCTCTAGCTCGGTATCCCATACTCTGCTGGATTCTCCCCCAAAACAGTCACACCGGTTGGAAAGCATACAAGGCTTTCGTCTTCGGTCTCCGCCTGGTCATTCATTTCGTCTTTCGGTCAACGGCTACAACGCTACCTCACCATTGACATCAACCTCGCCGAGACGTGTTAGATAGGCATACACAATGGCTTTCTCTGCTGCTGAGCTTCAAAAGGTGTGTCAGACCGATGGCTCTGTAGCTGCGCATGAGCTGACGGGGTCTTGTGTGAAGCGTCACGGGCTGGAGGGCGCTCCGGACCCGTTCCCTACCTTGGGCGGTGGTCCCGCTCCCACCATCGCGCCCAAGAAGGTCAACAACAGTATCAGCAACGGTAACGGCAACGGCAACACTAACGGCAACGGTGCGGGGTCTGCTTCCGTCGACACTTCGTCCGAAGACGCGTTCCCCTCCCTCGGCAACTCTGCTGCGCCCGCGACCAACATCTCCAAGCCTGCCGTCTCGACCTGGGCCACCAAGCCCGCAACGGTCAAAGCCGGTAAATCCAAGCCTGCCGCTTCGGGTGGTCTCGGTCGTTCTGGCGCACCCACAACTGGATCCCACCCTTTCTCCGACACTTTCTCTATCCCTGCCAATGAGCTTGTGCAGGGCAAGGTCGCTGCGGACACGGTGAAAAAGGTTCAGGATCAAATTGGCGTTATCGTTGAGAGCAGCACGCAGATGCGCACTGGTCTCAAGACGTTCTTGATCAAGGCCACCGACCAGAAGAGGCTTGTCGTCGCTCGCAAGCTCATTGAACGCGGTCTCAGCAAGCCGGTCACCATTCAGGTCGAAGTTCCCATCACTACCCTTGGAACAATCATCGGTCCTAAAGGCGCAACCCTCAAGTCCATCACGGAAGCAACTACCACCAAGATCGACATCCCCCGCCGCGATACGCTACCGGACTTCAACCCTCAGGACGCAGCTTCCGACGCCGGATCAGACGACGAGGCCGACGAGCCCCAGGTCGCCATCTCCATCACTGGTCCAGCCGTCGCTGCTGCCGATGCCAAGAACCGTATCCTGTCCCTCATCTCTCACAAGACCTCCCAATCATCCACCTCGATCAAGACCATCCCCTCGTCATACTACCCCTTCATCGCTGGACCCAAGGGCGTCAAGGCTAAGCAGCTCGAGGAGGAGATCGGTGGGGGCGAAGTCAAGATCCACGTTCCTCCGCCTGCCGTCTGGAAGGCTCTGGAGAAGCAGGGCCAAGGCGAAGGCGATGAGAACGAGGCTCTTACCAAGGACAGGGATCTGTCCATCAAGGTCCGTGGTGACAAAGAAAAGGTCAAGGCGGTCGTTGCAGAGATCCTCAGGCAGTACGAGAGCCTCAATGACAACCTTCGCGAGCTCAAGATCTCCATCCCCAAGAGACAACATCGTTTCCTTGTTGGCTCCGCTGCGGATGAGATCCTTGACCAGACTGGCTGTATCGTCGACTTGCCCCCTGTTGATGATCCCTCAGACCAGGCTGTCATCCGCGGTCCTCAGCCCAGCTTGATCCCTGCTCTCTCCCTCGTCATGGACAAGGCTAACGCAGTTGCGGTCGAGATGGTCGACGTCGTCGCGCTCCACCGACCCAACACGTCCGATCCTCTGTCGCACGCGAAGAAGGTCCTCCGTTACTTGCTCCGTCAGTCAAAGCTCCGCTCTATCGCCGACGCCCACCCCGGTGTCAAGGTCTTCCCTCCCTTCGCCTCTGCCGTCGCTAACTCCGGCACCGTCGTCATCGAGATTGTCGGTGAAGAGAAGGCCGAGGTCAGCAAGACCAAAGAAGAGGTTGCCCAGGTCGTCAAGTCTGTCTTGCCCGCTGGCATCGCCTCCGCAGAGATCGACTATCTCGTTCACAGTTACCTCATCGGCAAGAAGGGCTCCAAGATCAACCAATTCGAGCAAGCGCACAACGTCACCACTGTCTTCCCTCCGGCCAGCGAAGAGTCTTCGGACGTCCTGCTCGTCTACACTGGCGGTCTGGACACTCTCCCATCGGACAAGAAAGCCCGTGACGCCAAGCTCAAGGAGGTGCTCGCGGCCGCCTCGTCCGCCATCACCGATCTCGCCCGCGATGCTGCTGACATCAAGACTGAGACGCTTGACGTAGACAAGAAATGGCACCGCTACATCATCGGTCAAGGCGGTACAGTCCTCAACGCGCTTATCGGCGAGGACCAACTCGTCAACGTCAAGGTCGGTTCGTCCAAGTCTGGCAACGCCAAGACACCGCAAGGTGGTGACGAAGATGTGGTTGTCATCCGTGGCCCAAGTGCGGAAGTCGACCGCGTCGTCCCTCAGATCTTGAAGATTGTCGAAGATGCAAAGAACGACGACATCGTCAATGGCTACACAGTCGAGTTCATTGTTGAGAAGAAGCACGTTCCCCATCTGGTCGGCTCGTCCGGCGCTGCTATCAACAAGCTCAGAGAGACGCTTGGTGTCAAGGTCAACTTTGATGACGAGCCCGAGAGCGGTGCGAAGAAGGTGTCCAAGAAGCCTGTGGTCCACTGCAAGGTACGCTTGTGACTGGTATTTCACTTCAGCATTTGCTGACGCTGTCTACTTTGACAGATCGTTGGCCGCAAGGAAGCTGTCGAGGAAGCTAAGAAGCGACTCGAGGCGCAGATCGAGAAGCTTGAGGATGAGGTCACCGAGGTGCTTACCATCAAACGGGCCATCCAGCCAGCCTTGATTGGTGCTGGAGGAAAGTACGCTATCCGTCTCGAGGAGAAGTACGGCGTCAAGCTCTCTTTCCCTCGCGACAACAAGGATGGCTCCGCCACACCCACTGCCAACCCCGACCAAGTGACTATTCGCGGAGGGAAGAAGGGCGTTGCCTCAGTCAAAGCAGAGCTTCTCGAAGCAGCTGCATTCGAGACCGAGTCCCGTCAATCAGCTACTTTCACTGTGCCCACCAAGAGCGTTGCTCAAATTGTCGGAAAATCCGGTAGTACGATCAACGGCATCAAGGATGAGACTGGCGCGCAGATCGATATTGACAAGAACGGTTCCGACGATGGCAAGACTACTGTCACGGTCAGAGGCGACAAGAAGGCTATCGCTGCTGCGAAGGCTGCGGTCCTCGCTGTGGTCGAAGAGGTTGGCGACGAGATCAATGTGTCTTTGACCATTGACCCTAAATACGTGAGTGCGCATACTTGAGCTTGTATGAGCATAACGCTCATTGCGACTGAACGTACAGCACCGCACTCTTATCGGTCAAGGCGGCCAAAAGCTTCGTGACCTGATCACCACCGCTGGTGGTCCTGCCGAGCCGTTCAAGCAGAGCGGTCTTGTTACTTTGTGAGTCAAACTTACCAACGCAGCAAGGTATACGTGGTTGACGAGTATCTCCCTCAGCCCCAAACAAGGCGACGACAGCAAGGACCAAGTCCGTCTTCGTGGTGACAGCAAGGTCGTGAACAAGATCAAGGCCGAGCTTGAGAAGCAGGTCGCGACGCTCAAGGAGACCCTCGTCATCGGTGTCATTGTTCCTGCTAACCAGCACGCGAGCAAGATCGGCCGTGGCGGAAGCGCTCTCCAGGACCTGCAACGCAAGACCGGCGCTGTCGTACACTTCCCTGGCTCGAGGCAGTATGGCTCAGTTGGCGAGATTGAGAACGCTTCCGAGCTGGAGGATGCCGAGCAGGGCAATGTTGTCAAGGTCATCGGTACCAAGGAAGTGATCGCTAAGGCGACTGAGCTTCTGCAAGTGAGTTTCGAATCATTCCTGGATGTCTCGGCTTAGCTGACCCAATTCACGGTCACAGGTCAACACCGAACGCCCTCAGCGCACAGACTCGCGACAAGGTCGATCGACGCCCGACATGGCTTCGCGCACCATCTCCATCCCGAAGAAGTACTATCACGCCATCGCCGAGCAGCAGAACCTGATCCGTCAGATCCGTTCGGTCGGGGGATACTTGACCCTTCCTCAGCCCGCGCCTGCTAAACCTGTCGCTGCACAAAAATCAGCCAACGGAGGTAATAGCCTCGCTGCCAAGACCGCGCGTATCGATCTCTCTTCTAACGAGGATGCCGGCGCGGCAGTCGAGGAGGGCGAATGGGAAGTCGTGGAGAACTACCAGGATGCCGAGGAGGGCGAGCTCGAGTGGGCCGTCAGGGCCAAGGAGGAGGATCTGGACAAGGCTGTTGGTGTGCTCGAGAGCGCTATAGAGAAGGCCAAGTCGGCCACGCATGGTGAGTGCTTCGGCTTGCCATCGCTTTGACGACGGGAGAAGCTAAGCGAGATGTTACAGTCGGTCTCCTCACTGGCTTGCCTAGGTCTGCTTTCCCCAGGATTATCGGTTCCAAGTGAGTACTCTTCTCCAGCGATATCGTCTCTTGTGCATCTGCTGATCAACGCTTATTGCAGGGGCGCAACTATCTCCCGCATACGTGCTGAGACTGGCGCGGACGTTCAAGTATCCAAGGACGACGACTTGATCACTATCACTGGTGGTAAGTGTCGTTTGTACCGGACATTCGATTGTGTCGTATAGTTGCTAACGACAAGTTGGTTCCGCAGATGAAGACTCGGTCCTTCAAGCCAAGGAGAGCATCTTGTCCATTGTCTCTCGGCCCAGACGCGAGGAGAGGTACTAGGCTGTCGACATAGCGCTTCGGAAGGATCTTGGGGAAGAGCTCGAGATATCAGTGGCATTGGCATAGTCATCGTGCAGGTGCGAGGTGCGGGGTCATGTGCAGTGCAGGGCGGATGTTTGTGCAAAAAAGGCATTCCTCGTCGTTTGTCCCATCGCAATGTCTTTTGGCAAGGAATGAAATGCATGATATTGTGATTGTGATTGATTATCCGTGCCTAGATATGCCAGATGCTATTTATACTGTACGACTACGAGGACTCGAGTGCCCCACGTGTCAAAGTGATGTCACCGTTCAGAATACTCGAAGGTGCGTCCAGCTAAAGTCGTAGAGCAAGTCATATATCTCACATTTGAGCAGAGAACCGACAGATAAGAAACTTGATACGACCACGCCCACCCTAACGACCGAATGACCACCCATCTCGCCCTGCGTGCCCCTCTCCGCTCCATCCGACCCCGCCCCGCCCACTCCCTAATCTCTAGCTCCAGCTCTAGCTCAATAACGAGGCAATCCCAGTCCCCTCAAACGTTCTCATTCTCGACCAGCGCATACCGATCTATGTCGAGTAGTATGCCCTCTCAAGAGAAAGTCAAGATAGGCCTGAGGGGTCCGGCGATCTTGAACAATCCTCGGTTCAATAAGGGCACTGCGTTCACGCGGGGGGAGAGGGACGAGTTCGGATTGCGCGGGAGGTTGCCTTATGCGTAGGTTGCCTCTTTGCTCTTTTCCCCTTTCCTCCTTTTCCCTTTTCCTGCTTTCCTCCACAGAAGGCTTTCCCTCCATAGAGGTGTGCAGTGTGGGGCGGCGTCGGACTAGACTGACTGTGTTGTACTGCGCCGCAGCGTCGACACCCTCGAGGACCAGGTCAGCCGAGCGTACGAGCAGTACAAAGCGCGGCAGACGGACTTGCAGAAGAACTCGTTCCTGCAATCGATGAAGTGTGCGTACCACTCATTCCATCCTCCTGCATCGCCTGTCCCGACACCGCGTATTGTAGATCTACTCGACGCAGAGACACGAGGCGCCGGCTGATACTATGCTATGCCCACAGCACAGAACTGGACCCTGTTCTACGCGCTGCTAACGCACGACCTAAAAGGGATGTTCCCCGTGGTGTATACTCCCACAGAGGCAGATGCGATAGCTCAGTATTCGCACTTGTTCAGGCGGAGCGAGGGGCTGTACCTCTCCCCTCCTGAGGGGGATAAGATGGAGGAGGATTTCTTGGACGCTTGTGAAGGTCGACAGCTTGATTTGGTCCGTTGCTCCTCCATTATGTTGACTTGGTGTTGCAAAGTCAGGGTTGTATAGCTGACATGGCTGACATCACTTTCGTGTTGTAGATCGTGGTCTCCGACGCCGAGGCGATCTTAGGTATAGGAGATCAAGTAGGCATCTAGATGATCGGATGATCGTGGCAATATAGCTGATAGAGATTTTAGGGCTCGGGCGGCATCGGTATTTCATCTGCCAAGGCGGCCATCTACACCCTCACAGCAGGTATCGAGTAAGTCAGATACCTAATAATGCGTCACCTTCATATTGCTGATCCACTCCGAGATAGCCCAGCAAAAGCGCTCGCCGTGACACTGGACGTCGGAACGAACAACGAAGATCTCCTCAATGACGAGCTGTACATCGTGCGTTAATCACCACACCGATTACTCCAGGATCATCAACATGCATCGCCTGGTTCAGCCAGCTGACTAGATTTTCGACTAGGGATATCGCGAGAAACGAGTTCGGGGCAAAGCGTACGACGACTTTGTGCACAAGTTCGTCTCGCTCGTCAAGAAGCACCAGCCTAAGTGCTTGTTGCATTTCGAGGACTTTGTGCGTCTTCCATGATACGTTCTTACGGAAAATTCATTCAGGCTGAACACGTCTCATAGGGTGTGACCAACGCTCAACGGTTACTAGCGCGGTATAGGTGAGTGAATGACATTGTCGAGCAGGAATTGGCAATGCTGACGATTGACTGTGCCAGGACTGAACATTCGGTCGTGAGTAGTGACACATGCGCGGAGGCAACTCGCTGACGCGAAGCAGTTCAACGATGATATTCAAGGCACTGGTGCTGTCACAGTAAGTCTTTCGTTTTGAACCCTAAGCGGTTGTTGTAGCTGACCCCTCCGTGACCCAGCTCGCAACGCTCCAAGCAGCGATCAGCGTGACGAAAAGCAAGCTCGCAGACCAGCGGATAGTAATCTACGGATCGGGTTCTGCCGGACTAGGCATAGCTCGACAATTGCGGGACGCCATGCAGCTTGAATCCGAGTCATTGTCGGAGGACGATGCGTCGAAACGGTTTTGGTTGATGGACAAATATGGCTTGATCAAGAAATCCCTGGGGAAAGAGAAGATCAGGGACGAGATTGAAGATTCCTTCGTGCGCAACGAGGATGTTTGGCAAGGGGACGAAGAGACGGGATTGTTGGAGGTGGTGAAGGAGGTCAAGCCGACTGTACTGATTGGCACCAGTACGCACGCTGGGGCATTCACGGAGGATGTGGTGCGTCCTCCTCTCCTCAAATCCTCATCCGATCTCTGGCGTGGCTGTGGCGTGGCTGTGGCGTGGCTGATTGAGTGACTGATTTTGGCAGATCAAGGAGATGTCGAAACACGTTGATCGACCTATCGTCTTTCCCCTGAGCAACCCCACGAAGAAATGCGAGGCCGAGTGAGTCGCCGCATAAGCGCTAATTCCAGCTCCAGCTACTAACTTTTCCCAGTCCTAAGGACATCAATCAATGGACCGATGGTAAAGCGCTAATTTCCACTGGCTCGCCATTCCCGCCCGTCGACATCCCTGGTTCTGACAAGAAATACGTTGTGGCAGAATGTAACAACGTGAGTTCGCGCGGGCTCACAACTCTCCGAACATTGGGGAATTAGCTAACTTCGTATGTTCTTGACCAGGCCCTGATCTACCCTGGACTAGGCCTAGGCGCGATCCTGTCCCGCGCATCCTCAATGACGGACAAGATGATCGTTGCTGGCGCCCACCGTCTCGCCGAAATGGCTCCAGCACTGAATGATCCAGACGACGCGCTCCTACCCGACTTCGGAGATGCCGCTTCGGTCAATTTCGAAATTAGCCTTGCGGTGCTAGACCAGGCGATCGAAGAAGGTGTTGCGCGCGAGAAGGATGTTCCGAAGGATAAGGACGAGCGCAGGAAGTGGGCAGAGGGGAAGCGGTGGTCGGCTAGTTATGCCGATTATACGTTTTCGGAGGATGGTCTGAAGTGAGCAGCGTGACCGCATGGTAATCCACTATAGACATTCAAGATTGGACGTTATAGCATAGAAGATATATCTCGTATGCATGGTAAAGCTGTAAATATCCGTACACATCTTGCATATCTATTCCGGCTGTCGCTGAAGCAAGTGACCAGCACTGTTAAGCCCCAATCCACCTCAGCTTGCCGCTTGAGACCAACGCCACATACCCCACCCCAGACCTTTACCGTCATTCGGAGCGACATTGACCCCGCCGATGCCCACGACCCCAGTATAGATCTCCTCGACCGTGTCCTTCTTCTCTACGCCGGCGTGCACTGCTGCCGCGGCAACTAGGATAGGGAGGAAATGCTCATCTGTTGGATGAGCGCGTTTGTACAGTGGGTTCTGGAAGAGGTCGAGCGCCGGCTGGCACGGGGCTGGGGAGGTGAGGGCGGAGCTGACCGCGTCGAGGAATGGGCGAGTGTACGGCATGGGGACTCCCGTGACTGCGTTCGCAAGTCATTAGCATTGATATTGATCAGCGCTGATAGCGAGACAAGCACGGTGCACGGTGCATGGTGAACATGCCAATAAGTGATAGGAGACTCACTGGCATCTCGGATGTTGTGCACCGCTTGGCCCGTAGCGACGATCGCGTACCCTTGATCTCGCAGAGGAGCTAGCGTCGCACCTAGCTTGAGACTTGCGACGGGGTCTGGGCCGGTGGGGAGAGAGACCTGGACAATGGGAATATCCGTCGACTTGCCAAACGCAGCGAGGAATGGGACTGCGGTGGCCACAAACGAGGAGCGTATAGCTTATCAGCATTTCCCTTGGTCGACGTATAGTGTAGTGGAGCAGGACGACCCACTCCATACACCATGGTCCGGTCCGCGCTTCTCCTCTTTCACACGCATACCACCCTGCTTCAGAGCCGATACGATATCGCTCTTCAGCGTCCCGTCCCCGCCCGAAGAAGTAAAGGTGAGCTCGTACATCCTCTTGGGGAAGTTGTAGAAATCGTATATGAGGGGATTGGAGGGGTCCGAGTTGACTACGACGCCATTGTAACAACACGAATCAGTACCATTCGTGTCTCGAGAGTGCGAGAAGATAACGCTGGGGATGTGCGCACCTTTGACGTCCAATCCGCGGTGATCTGCTCCGAGCACCTCGTCGTTCTCCCAGTGCGCCGAAACGGCGACAATCCCTTTTGGCTTATTAGCGCGGACCAGGTCACCGAACTTCCTCCACGCGAGATACGGTTCCGAGTCGTACTGCTCGACCGTCGGTGGGCCCTACAGTGGTTTATAGAACGAATTATCAGCGCGACCGTTCACCCTACTGCGCTTCTCCGTGTCCTCATGAGGAACATCTTTGTCTATGGAAGTCGGCAGCTCACCCCGTGGGATATGAAGTATACATCGCCCCGCGCTCGAGGTGGTGATATCTGGATCGTCATTCCTTGGACTGGCTTCGAGCCTAGATACGATGCAGCGGGCGAGAAGAATTCTGCTATACCTTTTCGAAGTCCTTGGCCGAGAGTGGAATACGTCGTAGTGGACACAAACAGTGCGAGGGCGAGTATGAGCGTAGCGACGACTGTGTAGATGGACAACGTCGTGGTCCTCGTGGAGGTTTGCTCGGAATCTAAGCGCTGATCTCTGCTCATGAGAGAACTCGATTATGCATGATGGGAAGAGGAAGAGAAGGAGGGTAGTGTTTATATATGCTGCGGTAATCTCCACGATTTAGTCAGCATTCCCATTTCCCATTCCCATTCCGTGATTAGATTGCTGGATCAGCTTCCGACGGAATTGACGTAAGTCGACACTTGTTGACCGGCGGAATCGCTTCTCTGCTGATCATCCAACATACAATGCATGAACAATCAAGGAGGAAGAAGTCAAACAGTCAGCTTTTAATGACTTGCCCTCACACCTCACACCTCGCACGTCATCGACATGTCATCGACATGTCATGTCTGATACTGGGGTTGAGGCCGTGCGTGGAACCCATGAACTCCTGGTACCTAAGCATTGGGGCGATTAGACTCTTCCTGCAGTCGATTCGCTCACGATCACGCTCTTGCAAGTAGGACAGTTTCCCGCTCTGCTCAGCAGCCACTCATCCACGCACTTGGCCTACACCCAATAGAAGCGGGATACATCAGCCTCATTGTTTCGGAATTTAATAGCATATGCGCATGACCGTCACTCACATGGTAGACATGCTTGCAAGGAAGCTTTCGCAATCTGTCCGCCTCATTCTCGCCACCCACGACATACGCAACATAGTCTTCGTGGCAGATGGCGCACACCGCGTGATCCGAGTCCAGATGTACCGTCCATCGCTCGAGGGTAGCGTCGAGTTCGTGCGAAGCGGGTTGGGCGGTGAGAGACGGGACGTAATACACGATCGGCAGACATTTCAGCTGGTTGGCGGTCAACGGCAAGTCTTGTGTGCTGGGCAGCGAGTCATCTGGTTCCTCAGGAATGAAGCCGAGTTTGAGCAGACCGAGCTGTGATCTGTCAGCACGGCATGTGGGGCTTCTTGGAGTGCGTGTTGACTCGCCACTATCATCTGCCCGACATAACCGATCACTAGCACAATCACCAGGATTTGGGCTAGAAGGAACCATCCGACTCCAGTGATGGTCATGACTCCCCACCAGAGCATTGGTGAGGCGGTGTAGCATGATGTTTCGGCTGCACGGGGCAGAGGATGGAAGATGAGGAGATTGCCAAGGATGAAGAGGACGACGGAGACTAGGCCGAGGAGCTTTTGCAGGCTGCGCGGTGTGAAGCATGACAGATCAGTGCTGGATCAGGTTAGCAGCGCCTCGACTCACAACGGCGCAATCCGGTCCATGAAAGCTGCAATCGATTGAGCAGGTCGACTGGAGACCTCGTCGCTACTCGCTACATCCGCTCTGCGGGACTCGCTGGCAGAGTAGACCTCTGCTATGGCACGGATCATCTCAGTAGGCGTAGGCGCGACGTCCTGAAGGTAAAGCACATGCGGGACCGGGAGCTCTGCTTGTGTATGGTCTTCGATAGTCGGGACTCGGTCGCGCTCATCATGCTCATCTGGTTGAGGGGAAGTAATGCAGGACTTTATGCTCTTCTCTGGGGCAGTAGCGGAGGTGGCCGTGGATGACAGAGGTGGTGTTTGAGGGTTAGCAACGTCGTCGACTGTTGAGGTCGAGGCGGATGAGCTGGCACGCGTTGTAACGGGCAGAGTTGGGACCGTCTGAAGAGCGGCTCTCGCGGGGATAGAAGAAGGGTTTGCGGCGATATGGCTTGGAATACAGGTCAATCTGACAAGATCTCCACGGCTCGCGACACGTCACATAACTTACCGATGGCTCTCCACGTCGCTCGCGTCACCTTGGTCTGCAGCGCTACTCGCCCTGCGCGCTCTCAAGCAGACCCATAGGCTAGTACACCAGCAAAGCGTGAGTCGGGCGATCTGCACGTCCATCCACACTTGCATGTACTTTGGATGAGGACAGGCATCTGACGGCGTAGTCTGCTTTTGGTGTGAATACAGCGGTGAGTCGAGCTTTGACGCAAGGATCAGCAGAGTGACGACGACGACGACCTGTACGAATGCGATGTCGGACCGTCAGTCAAATGCCGAGACACGTATTGGAGGGCGAGAACAGACCTGCCCTAATCCAATTGTCCCCTTGAGCAGGACTATACTTATCCAACTCTGCCTGAAGCGCTGCAATCCCTCGACAGCCTTGCGGATCCTGCCGGCTCGACGTGGGCCAATGCCATCTGGGCCAAGATCATCAATTCGAGTATCGTATTGACGCGGCCATGGGACCAAGCCCGAGAATGTCACAGGGACGGGCGGCATTGATCTACCGAGTTTGGGCGCTCGTAGCGGGATTGTGCGATCTTGTCTGTCCGTCAAAGGCGGTCTGTAGTAAGGTGCAGCGCGTGTGCAGATCTCAGAGGCCAGCAGTTGAGAAACGAGCTGTCTCGAGCTGCAGACAGACGATGAAATCAATCTAGTTGATGCGCTTCATCTCGCTTGTAGCGCGAGTTACCAAGCGGAAAGGCAAAGCGGCCGAGTAGCATTAGAAGCCTGGCCTGCTGATCTAGGACAGCGGACGCGACCGGCTACCATTCGAGAAGATTCGCAGTCATTTGAGGCGGTCAATTGAATCCCAGCTCCAGGACTGAATGCAGTCTTTCGACCAGAGATTGAATTGACTTGTTCGAGCGACCGATCTCCCTGTGACATGCCACTTCATTTCGACGCTGTTATGACAAAGTGCCAAGAACTCGCAGAGATGGCAGCGGTCGTGGCGGCGGTGACATAGCTATCAAAGAGCTCGGTACTAGTGTACGGTGTAGTGAAGGTGATGGTGAACAACATGCTCAAGAGGCGAATGACAGATCTGAAACAGGTCAAGCTGGAACAGCGAGGTAGCCGGCGTGATCCGTGCTTGGAATGCTCAAAACACTGACACTCAAGCGATGTCTGCAGTACCTCGGCTAAAGACACCTGGCATCGCATGTCAAAATGCGCTGAGCCAGCTATCGCTGGCTGATACTACCGTCCTACTACCCACCAGTCGCTGCGATCGGTCATGCTGCGCCTTGCTTTCTCGCCAAGACCGAGCTCCCAGAAATCATTGCTGCTGTTGATCACGCCGTGATTCAACGTGACGCATCCAAGGGTACGCGTGTGAAGGTATGCCGCATCGTTGTACTTCGATCTCTTGATGTTCTTGTTCTTTCTGAGCTTCTTGACAGTCGTAAGCGACTTCTCTGAGACCACGCTGACATCCTTTTCGGTGGTAGCGCCATGCGAAGAGTTTGGCGGTTGTCGTTGGGCTTCCGCGTCGTTGGCCGGGTCCTTGTAGTCCGTTTCCTCACAGAATTCGCTGCTGTCCGGAGTGAGAGTACTGGGCAGGCTGAGAGCCGATGCAGACATGATGAGTGATAGAGCTCGACCGTTGAAGGCTGTATGGTGAGCAGGAAAGCAGAGTGAGGGGGAATGGAA
>JALPBZ010000255.1:0-22042 GCA_026538355.1 Cryptococcus sp. GC_Crypt_5
GTCAAGGCGGACGACTGCTCAGCTACGGATGCCGGACCTGCAGAATTTGTCTCGTTGATTGTGACAGGAATAGTAACCGGAGTACCGCCCGCTGTATCGATTGAGTGAGCAGGGGCAGGAGATGCTGCTTTTGATGGGCCAGCGACTGGTTCGGGGGAAGTTGCAGTGGGAGGAGGTAACGGACCTCCGCCCTCCTGAGGCGGACCTTTCATGTCTGGTTCACCGTCTGAATCTGAGTCCTCATCTTTTGGTAGGATTGCTGGCGCGGCAGGGGCTGGACCGGTGGAAGATTTGGCGATGTCGGCGGAAGCGGAGGGAGTCGGTGCTGCTATTGGTACTGCTGTGGGTGCCGAAGCTGGTACTGCTGCAGGTATTTGTGATGATGCTGGTATTGGCGCTGAAGCGGATGCTGCTGCTTGCGCTCCTGGGCCGACCGCAGGGGGTTGTGTCGGTCTGGAAGATCCGGCAGCGCTCGCCACTGAGGTGGTCGGTGTGACATTGGCTGCCGCCCTCGCTGCATTATACCCCGGTGCCAGATCTTCTATCGGCTCACCGCGACTGAGTCTAGCCACAGCTTTGCCTAGTCTCTCGAGTTCCTCTTGATTTGCTGTACTCCCTGCCGCTTTGTAGATGAGGGAAGAGAGCCAAGGATGCCGTGATGCGGCCTGATTGACAAGTTGGATGAGCTGTGGGGAAGCCGTCGGTCTCGGCGGTGCTGATGAGGTTCCAGCTTGGGCCGACGAGCTTGCCTGCGCTGATTGAGCTTGCGGGCGAGGTGCGGGGTGATGTTGCCGGCTTGGCGTATTTGCTTTTTGAGCTTTCTGAGTTGACGGTGCAGGCCGTTGGCCCGCAGGTAACGATGCGCGAGGTCGGGGAGTGGAGCTTGCACTGATGCGCGCTCTCCGAGCTGCCGATTCTTCAGCCATGGACTTGCGCTTCTCTTTCCTTTCTCCGGGTTTGGCTCTCTCCTTCTTCAGCTTCGTAGATCTGGGCTCGACGAAGCGGCCTATCCAAATTTCCGTTCCTGGGAACGAGATTGGGCCGACTGAGAGGGTACATCTGGCGATACACTCGATCTCATGAGCGGGCGGTTCGGCGTCCCCGTCTATTCCCACAGACTTCCGCGGTCGACCTGCTCGGGTAAGCTTTGCTGCCTGCCGCAGAAGCGGGGGCGGGGGCGTGGAACCAGAACCAGATGGAGAAGGCGGGGTAGCTCCGTCAATCATCACGGGCTTGACCACGGATTTTAGCGGGCCGTGGTATTCCGGTATAGGCAGTGGGTTTGCAGACGGTGGCGGTGTCGGGAAGAGGAAGGTGCCCTTTGGAGGAGGCTTAGCGCGCGGTTTGCTGTGTGAGGGTATAGGCGGATGAGAGAATATGTGCGGTAGTAAATTGGTGAGGTGGTGATGTCGAGTCTGAGTGAGAGAGTAGGGGAGCACCAAGCTGATTCGCGGCTGTCAGCTACGAGATTATATGCTGCTGTAAGTCAAGCTCACCTGTCTGCAATACTCATCAACGGTACAGCGGCCTCTTCTTCCGCTTCAGCCTCTGCGTCTTCTTCCATGACCACATCCCCTTCCTCATCTTCACCGACCACCTCATCTACTTCCTCAGCTTCTTCGCCTCCTTCTCCCTCTTCAAGCTCCTCGGCAGCCACTCCATCTTGACCTTGATCTCGATCTTGGTCTTCGGCTATATCCTCGGCCCCGTCCAGAACCTCAGGGTCGTACTCGAAACCTTCCTCATTGACGTATTGCGGTCGGGAAGAAGCTGGTAGAGCGATGGGTTGGAATCCCGCTGAGCGAAGAAGCGCGCGCACCGACATGCTTGTGGCGAGCTACGCTGTCGACAGTCCGCTAGCTCGATGCGTCCCTTGTCGTATCGCCGGGCGCTTTTATGTGGACAGGAGCACAATGTGATGTGGTGTGTGCAGGAGAATCAATGAGAGACGTGACGAGAAAGCGAACATTGGAAATCCCAAATTGCGGTTCGGTTCACTCGGATCGTTGTTGTTTTCGACGCGACAATACGACATTCCTTTCGGTTCATCTTCACTTCATTCCATGCTCAAGCAGATGCGCGGATAGCGCTCGCTGATCTCAAGGCGGAAGAGGTCCATCGTCCGGTCCTTCCTTCCGCCTTTGCTCGCTTGTCTTATACACTCACGGCAGACGAGCAAGCGCACGAGCACATGCAAGATGTCGCTGAACCGGGCCAACCTCGTCTTCTACTCCGGCACCGTCCTCCTCCTCGCATTGGTCTTTCCGAGGATGTACATTCTCCAAACCCTCTTCTACACTCCCATCTACCTCTCGGCCGGTCTCTCCGCCCTCATTATACTTGCTATATGGGCCACGATTAGAGCGGAAGCGAGAATATCCGTGTCGGCATCTTCGGTAAGGAGGGAGAAACATGCTCTGCGGCCATTACGTTTCACCACGCCAGCGGCATGGTCGGCGGTGCTCACCCGTCAATCATGGGAGGAGAACCCATCTTCGTTCCCATCAATACACGCATCAGCAACATCGCAGCTCAGCTCAAGGCTCGACGAGCTCTTTCGCCTGATCAATCATCACTTCATCCTCCCTTGGTACGAACGCATCTCGCCGTCTCCTGCTTTTCCTACCGCAGTCGAGGGGCTCATACGACATGTCTTGTCCGACACGATCAAGCGTGCGGAAACCGTCGATTGGCCCACGGTCATGATCTCGAGGCTCTTACCGCTCGTCACGGACCATTTTCAGCATTATCGGTCCATCGAGCACCTCTCTTCCACCTCATCGACGCCTAGCAACAATCCCGCCTTACCTCTACCACTACCTTTCAAAACACATCCTGCACTGCGCGAACAAGCGCATAACCCTTCCACTGCAGCGGTGTCACCTTCGATCGAGGAACATTTGCGCAAAACGCTCGAACGGATCCTGGCTGTTGCGCTGCCGGAGAAGCAACGGTCTGAAGTTGTGGACACAATCGTTCGGGAGATGGTTCTTGGTGCCGTCTTCGTCCCTGTCTTCGAGATGCTATGCGATAGCGATTTTTGGAATCGCCAGATAGACGAGAGAGGAGGCCGATATCTTCATGAGCAGAAGCAGGTCGACAGGTTCCTCTCCGCGCTATCGAATCTGCCCAGTACTTCCTCCACCTCACCACTCACACCATCAAAGTCACGCCGAACACCTCGTACCGCTACTCATCCGTCGTCCATCTCTGCAGAAACCTCTTCGCACCAATTCGACAAATTCATCAAATCTATTGGCAAGCTCAAGTCACTCGGTGAAGCCCGGCGGTTACGAGCCGATGTCGAGCGAGAATTGAGAGGCGCGAGATTGGCATATAACACCGAGATGGAAAGGGGAGGCATGAGTAAAGACGATGAGAAGAAGCTCCGGAGAGCAAAGAAGTACGTCGAGAGGTTGGAAAGAGCCAGAGCGGACATAGATGCGAGGATCAACGCTCTATCTGGCCAACAGGGCAAGGCGCCGATGGTTGCGCCTTTGCCTGTCGACGGCAATACTTCCGAGACCATCGCCCTTTACTCTGTCCTTGCAGACCCTTCGTCCCTCGCCTACTGGCTAGAACATATGGAACGCCGCAACCGCTCTCGTCTAGTACAATATTGGCTGACTATCGAAGGCTTCAAGGATCCTCTCGAAGCTGCTGGCCCTGACTCGGCACTGGAGAGCACTGTACAACCCATGACACCGAGAACAGAGAATATCGGAAGTCAGACGACTCGCGAGGACGTCGCCTTCTTATACGAGATGTATTTCGCAGCTGGTCAGACGGGTATCGAGATCCCCTCGAAACATCGGCAGGTGATTGAGGATGCGGCGCAACCCAGTGACAATCCCCTTTCACCATCAGACGTGCAGCGGATCAAATATGCTGTCTTCGCATCACAAAAAGCGATTTACCATCAGATGGAGGAAGAAGACTGGCCGTCTTTCCGCAGAAGCGAGTTGTATCTGAAAGCGGTAGTGGACTTGAAGCGCACGACGCCACTGGAGCCTGACGTAGCACCTCGTCTGAGCGTTCCGGCGCCTATCATGTCGCCACCACTTCGGACAACGCCTCTGACACGCCCTCCGCCCCTGCCACCTCGGCATATGTCCACTCCAGTGCCGAGCTCATCGAGAACACTCATGGAGGTACTCTCGCCGACTGGTCGGCCTCGGCCATTGTTTAGGCAAGGCAGTATAACGCCCGCATCGTCTGTGGCTCCCTCCACGACGTTATCTATCACTCCTCCGCTCTTCGAACACGCAGTGATCGAAAATAGGAAGCCTCAAATCAGCGACCTGCGGAAGATCAGCGGTAGCATCGACAGGGTTACATCGGTAGGGTCGAGCGGGGCATCGACTCCTCCAGCAATCTCTCGGAAGTCAAACCACTTGAATTTCCTCATCTCTGGCGACGAAGTGTCACAATCCCAGGAGGACCGAGCAAGGCTTTTCGAGGACGACGAAGATATCGAGGAGGCGGAAGGGGAGGACTATGTGGAGGTGCAGAGGATGGAAGCGATTCAAGCTGCGCTCAACGAGATCATCGCCTCGGATGATTTGATCGCTAGTCACCATTCGGATACGACGAATGCCCCGCCGCAAAGATCATTATCTTCATCCGTCAAGTTCGTAGCCAGTCCCAGCAGATTGCAAGCCCAAGGGCCCCGACTTACGTCGCGCAGTCTTGAAGATCTCAAGGGCACACCTGTAGGCAGAATGTCCATCTCGGCGCCCACGAGCCGTCTGCCATCAGGAGTCGGCCGCATGACCCCGTCTCTGATGCGTCAACGGAGTGCATCTCGACTGTCACTTTCGCCTGAAAAGCCTAATCGACATATATTCGATGACGATGTTGTGGACGAGGACGAATCTGTCGGTATGGGAAACGATCTGGACGAGGAAGTACATGATGTGATCCAGCTTGCGGCACCCGGTGATTTACAATTATCGGTCGAGATTGCTCGGCTGCAAGACAAGATACAAGAGTTGGTGCAGCAGGATCATCTGCTCGACACCCTTGTTCGCCAGGCGGAACTCACGGGCAACCAGAACGAGTTGCGCATTTTGCGGCGATCGCAATCGTCGGTGCGGCGCGAGCAACGCACGGCTATCTTCCAGAAGGCACAATTTGAGCAACAGGAGGAAGAGAATCGTCTTATACCGGGTCGCACGAGAGTCATCATTCCTTCAAGTATCATAACGGCAGAAGACGGGGAGTACGGCAAAAACGTGGTCCGGTATACCATCGAGGTCAGTCAGATCTCCGACGAAGGCCAAATACTATTTGGCTGGGTGGTCGCGAGGCGTTACAACGAGTTTTGGGAGCTAGACAAAGCGCTACGAGAGTGGGCGGACGGCCAACAATTAGCGGACGAGTTGAAGTACAAGGTGGTTGAAATGCCTGGGAAAAAGCTCGTGCCCAATATGTCGGCTAGCTTTGTGGAATCTCGTCGCGCTGGGCTCGAGAGATACCTCCAGGTACGTCCATCATTTGATTTTGTATGAAGTAAGGCAAAGCTAACGATGATATATACATACAGTCGCTCCTGACTTCAGCGGCCATCTGCGACAGCCCTCTACTACGCTCATTCCTCTCTCGCTCGCCTGTGCCTCTCAAGGGCGCCGCGGATTTGGATCCCATGATCTCCTCTACAGGATCTTTAGCCAATCTCGCACCTCACAATATTGTCAAGTCACTATACAAAACCATGGCGACCTCGCTTGACGATGCGCTACTGGGCCCCAGTATGCTGGACCTGATGTACACTACCCTCAATCGTCAATTGAACGAGTTTGGCGGAATGGTCGGTCTAGGCGGTGATGACTTGGCTGGATTATTGCCTCAAGCGCTGAAGAGCGGGGCGTACACTCCCCAGTGGCTGAAGAACGATCCGATGAACTCCGTGTCGCCACTCACGGCGACTTCGAGATCTGGCACAGCCGGCCTGTCGTCCCCCATCCAGCCCATGGGAGGGGAGTCAGGTATGACCTCGTTCACGGGCCCAATCTGCGATCTATTCATCGAAGTTTTCGATCTCAAGGAGAATAACTGGTTGAGAAGACAAGCGATAGTAGTGATCCTACAGCAGTTCCTGGGCGGGACCATCGAGCGGTATGTCGTGTCCTTCGCTACAGCTAACCAACAAGTGCAAGTGTGTTCTCAGCACTGACCCTGAAGTCGTATATAGCAAAGTGCGCGACTCGTTCCGCAACTCCACGTCGACCGACTCGTTCGAGCGCATCTTATGTGGCTTCCAGGAAACGCTGTTCCCAGATGGAGAGAGGCGACCGTCCGGTGTCCCTCAAACAGCTGAAGAACAGCACGAAACTCGTCTGAGAGCAGGTCGGAAGCTGGCCTTGCTCATCCCAGGTATGCTGCAGATACGACTAGCTCAAAGAGTAAGAGAAGCTGACCAGCGTCGAACTTCAGATATTGCTGCGAATATGATCGGTCGAGGCAACGCGCGGCGTGCGGCAAGAAGGGTGTTTGGGGCATTACAGGATAAAAGGCTGAATCAGCATCTTATGTTGTCTATCATTGATGAGGTGAGCAGTAATTGATGTCTGATGTCTAGCGAGTACAGGTTGACCCGTGGCTGCTACAGATTCTCAACGCGATCTTCCCACCTGCGAGATAACGTCCGCTTCGACCCGTGCTTTTCGGTATTACGTACCGAGGCAGACGCCCAAGACACGTCAGCAACTTCATAATCGCGCCACGACAATCGGGACCTGAGAACCTCGTCCCGAATGCACTTCGAATGGCTGCATAAGCACTCATGAGCGTAGACAAGGTATGTCATGCCCTCACCAGTACTGAGTTCATCTCGCTGACAAATCCTAGACCCCGGCTATCAGGCAATCCGCCAAGCCAAAGCGTCCTTTGTTGCTTCCACTCCGTGTTGTACATATCATATCCTTTGATGACAATGGTTTAGATGCGTGGCGATCAAGTAGATGGGTACCATCGCATCGCTCTCAGATGAAGACGATGCATTTGACATGTTGTAATACGACTTCGAACCTAATGATCTTACTGATATCCGCGTTTCCTATACTCTTGGGCTAAAGCTGGCGAGATGGACCGCCGCGGCGTAACAGATGTACTGACGAACTGGATCGACAAGGGGAACTCAGGGGATTGGTCCCCTACTCATCCATCTGATGCGCAACGAGAGTCGTTTCTCGTATTACTAGCAGCGTTCATCTTCATCCTGATCTTCTGGTGCGTGCAGCTACTACATTTACTACCTCGACTTGATCATATTCGCTTACTAGAGACACTCTTCGGACTGTAGGCATGGCAGACTACCGTACTGGATAACGAAGGGAGACGGGGCATGGAGATGGAAGACGTTCCCGTTCCCTATCCTACTACCATTCAAGCTCTTGACGGTCCTATACCATGAGCTCAGTCATGCGGTTGTGGGCATGCTTACGATCTGGTGGAAGGAGCTGCGACATGGCGTTAGTGGGCAGAGAGGCCGGATCGACTATATCTACATTGACAGTGAGTCTGGATTCCCTGGTCCATCTGTCTTTGACAGCTCTTGTCGAACTGTACCCGATCGTGCCGCGTGTATTCTTGCTGATAAAAGCTAATGTTGTACTTGGCGCAGAATACGAAGGCGGCTTGACGCAATTCGGGGGCGATACCGAGCCCAACTACCGCCTAGCCCTGCCGGCGGGGTACATCGCCAGCTGCCTCGTGGGCTGCTGGTTCCTCTTCACGGGCTTCGACGCCAAATGGTCCAAATTCGGCGCGTTAAGCTTACTCGCACTCACAACACTAGCCACGCTAGTATGCTGTTTCGTCAAGGCCAAATCGGGTTTCGTGCACCATCGGTTCCAGATCGCAGCGTGGTGTTGTCGCTGGGTCATGTGTAGTCCAGCCCGAGCGGATAGGATACTGCGCAAGCATGAGCAGGCGCGGAGGAAGTGGCATGTGGATGACCCGGACGGTCTGTCAAAGCATGATCAGCACGTCTCGCAGGATCTGTGAGTGGCTAGAGCGGACCTTGCCACCCACAACGCTTCACAGCCCCCATCATCCATCCAAATCCAGGCAGAACTGAGGAATAGCAGTCTCATCTGCCTTCCACCTTCGCTGATTGCTGACTGTTGACTGCTGAGACCCAGGATCATCGCGTGCTCGCTACTCGTCGGCGCGATCCTGTTCGTCGCGTGGGAATGGGACGACTCGATCTATCTCCGCTTCGTGATGCTCTGCATGGGCTTGCTTAGCGCGTGCTACGCTATTTGGGACATTGTCCTGGACGGTATCAAGAATGCCCAGGTGGTCAAGTCCGATGCGACGTATATGTGGGAAGAACATAAGCGGCGAGTGGATCAACATAATAAGAAAGTGAGTGGGAGCGTCAAAATCTACATCGTTTCACCTCTTGGTTCTTGCGCTCTCTGTCGTATGGCACAGTCTGCATGCTGATACATTCTGATCCGCGATCCCCCAGTTGGAGAAAGACCCAGAATACATAGCCAAGCGGACCCGAGGTGCGCGCTGTGAGTCGACCACCCACTATGCTCTGCGGGGCGCTCCACTCTTTCACATCGTAGCATACAAGAAGCTGACAGTGTCCTTTCCCTATCGACCTGATGTGCTTGCGCACCACAAAGTCTACGCATCAATGTGGCTCATAGCCAAGATCACAATGATAGCGCTAGTGCTCACCGCAGCCTACTTTACTTTCCGACTGACGATCGCTGAGCAAGCTATTGAATCGAGGCAGTTCATGCCTGCCAAATATCATTATGGTCCTGCGGAACTTGATGCGGATACGTCCAGTGTCGAAGCGAGTGTTAAGGGGTGGTTGGATGAGGATGAGGGATTGTGATCTAGGTAGTACTTACTGTATATCCGTATTGCCCAATGTTTGCTTGAGTCGTAAGTGATCAGCGACCATGTGGTCGTGCAGTGATGGTCTCGCGAGTGGCGGTTCACGGCGCTGTGCCACACGTACGACATCACACCCCAAGGGACGCCGCCCGGCGCGCTGACAGAGATACCAACTACTGCCCACTGTCCACCATGCATACTGTATATCCTTCCTATATAGCCCACTGCACTACGATGCACATCCCAGTTCTCGTCCTTTGATGGTTTAACATGGCATCCTTTCTGAGTCTCGGGGAGCACTGGCGTCGGCCGGATCTCGCCACATCGCTGTAACACTAATGTTTTGATCGAAGCACCAATGCGCTGACGCACATTCCCTGTGGATATGGTACACAGCGATGACCTGCAGTCTGCCTTCGGATCATACAGATCTTGACTGTGACTCATATCTACTCATACAGTAGGTTTTAAGCAGTAAGCAGTGGACAAAGGATCGACGAATCCCCCATTTACCTGCGATAATTCCTTTACAGTTTCTCTCCGCGCACGATCCACTGAGGTGTGAGATCCCTTCTTCCCCGTCTCCTTCTCGTTTCCCCTAATGAAGAGCACAATCGCGCGCCTCAGCGAGGGCTGATGTGAAATTCTCTGTACGTACCACTACTCGTCATGCGCTTCAGCGCTTCAACCCTTCAGCGCTAGTGCTTCACCTTCGAGGCCTGGAATGCACGCAGAGAAGCGGGGAAGAGGAGAAGCGGAGAACGAAATCAAAGGAGGGCCTTCCTCTTGTTCTGGACGCTCACGCTCACGCTCGCACGCTTTGACGGCTAGTGCTACAGGAGTCACCTGCCTCTCCCCCCTTACTTTCCTCCGAGGAGACATCACCTGACTTGACTTACAGCGTGATCACTCCGCTGTCATCACCTATCACCTATCATCTATCGATTGATCACACATTCCCACGTATCCACGTATTTGCCTCTCGTACCCTCACTTGGCTTTCCCACTGACAGTACTGATCTTATTTAGAAGCTCGAATCGTTCCCTGCACTCGGTCTTATATCTGGTCGCCTTGACTCTAACAAGTCTGACTCACATCGCACACAGCTCACCTAGTTTGTCTCAGAGCTCACTCGACACCACAGTACAAACCCATCATCATGCCACTAGAAGGTAAGCCACCCCGCCACTCACGCACTGCAAATCCTACAGTACCAGTACTAGTACTGACTTGAATTGTGGTATTGCAGTCTCGCCAGCCCCCTTCGCCGCCAGTCAGCGTCTACCCTATACTCCTGCCTTCGCCCGACCTGAGATCGCCGGGGCGGGGGCCGGCGCCGCGGCGGGCGCCCAGGGCTCGAGCGGCGGTAGCGTCATTGGTAGTGCCCTTGGACATGGCCCCGGACCCGCGTCGGTAGCTGCGTCAGCTCTGATACCTCCTGCTCCAGGTGGCGTGGCGGGTAAGTCCCCCGTCGCTTACTCCTTTATCTGCGTACTATTCTTGGTCGTGCAAGCAGAGACTGGTACTGATGATGACTTGTTGCGCTGGTAGGACCGCATCGCGCCATCCCTGCTTTGCCAGAAGCAGGATATACTGCCCCGACCCTCCGTCCCGTCGCTGTGGGCGCGGCTGGAGCAGCGGGGTTCCCCATCAATGCCGGCTACGCAGGATCGACCTCATCCTATTCGCAGAGCTACGGAGGAGGCGGAGGCGAGTCTGCCTTCTCGCATTCGCTAATGAGGCCGCAGGTCCATGGGCTTGGGCATGGGCACGTGCATATGCACCAGCCTCTTTCGGTGGTTCACAGCGACAATCATAGTCACAATTACGACAACGACGTGGGGGCAGCATCATCTCTTCCTGCTCCCCGAAGGCGCATGGCTCCGCCTGCTGAATCGGCCATTGCGCCAAAACCTCACTCGCACTTACACCACCACCAGAACCACCATGAACATCAGCACCAGCAACACCAGCACCAACACCACCCAGCTCCTCGGACAGAGCATGATGATTGGGATCGGCAGTCGGACGCGAGCTATTACGCTATGCCCAAAGCCCAAACGCATGGTAGGGGACGATCCTGCTCGCGATCCGGCTCAGTGAGCTCGATCTCACCGTCGGAAGCCTCCAGTCCGCGCGAGCTTCACCCGGCGGCGCATCACCGTTCTCGCTCAGTGAGCGGCGACCATCACCGGCAAGTTCCAAGCAGTGCTCAAGCACGGTCACCCCAGCAGCCCATGCATACGCACCTGCACACGTCGATCTTGCCCTCTCCCTTGGCTGAAAGCAATGGCGGTGGCAGTAGCTCTGACAGCGGTGACATTGGCGGAGGCCATGCACATGCGAGCCATATCGAAATTGGGCGCAAGACCGAAGACAGACTCGGTGTCCGTTCGCCACTTTCACCAGGGGCAGAGCACGGGCACGCGCATCGACACAGGATGTCGTCGAGCGTCGCTAGGCAACCGTCCCCTGCTCCTAGCGCTAGCGAGGGACGACCCGGCAAAGAGCAAGATCGGCATACGAGGACTCATTCGCTTGCCCGCTCGGATCAAGGTGAGCATAGCGATCCCGAAGGAGAAAGGCACAAGGGTCATCATCGCGCTATGAGCGATAAAGGCGAAAGACCGCTGTTGAGGCGACATCATTCGGCTCAGCGCCATGAGCAATATCACAAGCACGCTCCACAGGCACCCGCGCCTTTGCGGACTCAAGAGCATGCTCGTACAGGTACAGGTACAGCGGGACACCACCGACATCGTTCTGGCTCGCACCTCCCCTTGCCTTTCGAAGTTGCTCACACGCATCACAGCGATGGCGGCGATCATCAACACCACACTCACCACCATCATCACTTTCATCACCCTCATCATTCGCAGCAACAGCAGCAACAGCAGCAGGAAGCGCCACGCCGGCGCGCGCATTCTATGCACGGTCTCGACAGACCTCGTGCCGGCTTGGTCGACGGCGTTGGAACAATGTATCAATCTCCCACTATCGCTGGCAATGCAGGACAGTTCGACGGCAACGCGACGGTGTACGATGATGGAGCGAGCGTGATCTCGGATACCAATATGACGTTTATGGACGGTAGTGTTGCTGGTCGCACGAGTCAATATGGTCTGCCCAAGTATCCCCATCAGCCCAAGATGGATTATCGGCGGTGAGTCCTCCGCTACCGCATCTTCTAGACCCGGATGAGGATGAAGGCTAACAGCTGAGTTGTGCGGTGTAAACGCAGGTTCTGCGTGCAGCGCGGTAATGCAGATGTCTTCTTGGATTGATCTTACCCCTTCCTCCGCGTGTCGGCTCGTGCTGTCATCGGCAGATTGCAACTCCTCTCACTACTTGTTCATAGCTGGTTCAGAATAGTGATCAGATGTGCTGCAGGTCCTGGTATATTGTACATAGTTTGTATCTCCTTATCGCCACTATAGATGCGCTGTCTCAACGACTCACTTGTACCACCATAGCAATGTATACAGTATTCCCAATGTGCTAAATGCGCTATTCTACGATTGACTATAGCTGAATCCCACTCACTCGACCAACCGATATATGTACATCCGTGATCCGCACGCCTATGACATCTATCCTGACTATCTATCCTGATCCTCCTATCACAATCAAAATTGCACAAATGACCAACACTCGTCACTTGTCCACACCACGACTATGGCGTGGACTACAACTCGGTCTTCACCACTCTCTCTTTCTCCCCGCTGGAAATGACCGACGGATTGTGCACGTTCCCCATCTCTGTCGATTGCGGCACGGCCGCGTCTTCGTGCTCATGTACGTCATGAACGTTCTGCCCTTCCTCGGCAATGTGCGCGTTGCCTTTTGGCGTTCGGGCGAAGAGGAGGTATGCTCCGGGCCAGAAGTACGTGTAGACTGCGATACCCAATAACAGAGGTAAGGTGTCGAGGCCGAGGTAGAACCGTTCGTGAGTCGCGAGATAACCGACGTATCTACACAGCCCAGCGAGATCAGCGTTGTGATTGGCATGGTTTGATACATGGAGAACAGAGACAGGACTCACCCCTGACTCAGCTCGACGGTACGATACACGCTTCGGATCAAGAAACAGATACACGTGAAGCCCAAAGCCCAGAAAAGGGGCTTCCATCCTGAACGATTCCACAGCTCCTTATCACGGCGATAGCTACCAGCAGAGATCGTTGTCAGCTCTTACGGTTACAACGAGGATGGGATGTCACTCACGCTCTGACACCGAAAGTCGCCCATGCGCCAGTGAAGAAGATGAAGCTGGCCATTTGCGCGGCGATACCCGCGAGGAAGATGTGGCCGCCGTTCTCTGCCGTCTGGACGTTCTTGGAGATGGACAGACCGCCTCCTGCGGCTTGGATAAGGAAGGTGGTGACTACGTTGTATGTCAGTCTGACGTTTGAGACAGATCGAACTGAGGAAGAAGGAGTGAAAGGCTTGCTCACTATCTGAGGCGATGAAAGTCCACGATACGACCGAAGGCTTGAGCGGTTTCAAGTGCTGGGGCGCTTCGAGGAATTGGACTAGTCTACCAAGAAGGATGTAGTCGCCCGCCAAGAAAGCGCACGGCTAGATACAGGGTATGTCAGACCAAGGTCGATGGCAATGCGGTCTACTCAGGTGTGAAGCTTTGGCGACAACAAGTACTCACGGAGAGGACGACGAAGAGATAGCAGACGATATAGAGCCCCGAGCTGTGTGGGTTTGATCGGAAAGCCACACGGAGGACGAGACCGATGCCTTCACACCAAGCGCCAATGACCAGGCAGAGGAAGTAATTGGCTCTTTGCCGGATTGTTCCTGTGCAAAATATCACACAGCGTGAGCGTCACTCTTCCTGAGAGGTCCGAAGATATGTTGTACGCACGATAAGTGAGGATAGCTGCTACGACAAAGTACAGTACTGCCGCGGCTATGTTGACCGCTTTATTGGGGATATACCGCAAGGGATTACACCTGAAAAGCAAATTCGATCGATAGTGTCAGTCTTTGGTCGCAAGTGGGTACCTCAGAGGACTGAGTGGAGACAGGCTACTCACGTGTCCGTGCTAGGACTAGCATATGGATCTGATGGGCAATCTAAATCGCTCGAGCGAGCTGCAACAGCCGATATCAGAGCTAAAGCCGCTACGCCTTGCGCAAGGAGGGTGTTCCGACCCATCGTGCGATGTTGATGTGGTGATGTGAGGGGACGGAGTGGCGAAGAGACACTGTTGGTATAATATGATTGCTCTATATGAAGCGTTCGATAGTGGTGATGGGTCGTACAGATGAAGTTGTGTTGCGCTGCAAAGTGATGCTATGCGCTGAGAGTTCAAGTGGAAATGATCGAATATGATAAGTGGCCGGTTGACCGGTTTGTTTTGATTTATAAAACAATCGTGTGACGATTCAGAGCGTCTCAGTTGGCTGAGATTGCAATTGCTCCACGATATAGTCCTTGTAAGCTATGCGATGCGGTGCTGAAAGACTGGCGATGGAGGGAGATGTAGTGGTACGATGATATGATGGTACGATGAATCACTGACCTGCCAAGTGACCCCACCCCGGCCAGCATGAACAAAAGAGGCCGTACCTCGTACATTATTGCATTCCGGTGCACGGGCATCGACATCGAAAACAACACTAAACCGGTCATTCAGGGTGCACATCTCCGTCTCCACCCAAGGGGTAATATAGCAATATACTCGAGTAATCTTCCGCCGGAACCAAAGTAGATCTGAGATGTCACGTGTTGAACACCGCAGCTTACTTAAGTGGAAGTGTCAATTACATTCTGGAGATTTGCTTTTCCATAGCTCCCAGCTGACGCGCGTTGACTGACAGCTTGCACCACGATTGACTTTTTATACGACATACAACATCCAGCCAGACCTTTCCTCTTGTACTGCATTCTTTCCCCCTCGTATTATTCTCAAAAGCAGTCTCACTATGCAGGCAACTCCCGAAACCCTCTCGGGACTGGCGACGACTCTCTCGTCCACCGTTTCTCCAGATGCGCAAACTCGTCGGTCGGCAGAAGACTCTCTTCGGAAAGCAGAGGGCCAGCAAGGGTTCTTGCTTGTGGTTCTCGAGTTGGTAAGGGCTGACCAAGCGGACCCGGTCGTGCGTCAGGCGGGAGGAGTGTACTTTAAGAATGCCGTCAAGAGATTATGGGCTGGTGAAGAGGTGAGCTACACTCTACTAGCATTATCACTGCATACCCGCTCGTCATAGAACGATGTTGACCCGCTTTCCTGCTGTGATTATAGGAAGTCCAAATAGCTCAGGAAGACAAGACAGCGATCAAAGCGCAGCTAGTGCCAATAATGATCGCACTGGGTACACCTCAGACGGCCAGATTACAGAGCCAGATCGGAGAAGGCTTGAGCCATATTGCTTCTTTGGACTTTCCAACGCAATGGGAGGGATTGTGTGATGTCAGTATCTCGAGTACTAGACTTCCATGTCATACCAACTGACGCTTTTTGATCAACAGGAACTCGTCGGCTCGTTGTCACCTGACAATTTTGTCGTCAACAACGGTGTGCTAGCAACCGCCCATTCCATCTTCAAGCGGTCAGTGAACCTCCCATAGTACAAAGTAGTTCGTGCTAAACCCAGCTGTACAGATGGCGATCTCAGTTCCGCACCAACGAGCTATACTCCGAGATCAACTTTGTCCTCTCCCGCTTCTGCGAGCCATACTACGGTCTTTTCCAACACGTGGATCAACTACTGCAAGCACCCAACTCATCAGCTCTTCCCGCCAATTCCTCCCTTGCTCTCTTAGCCCAATCATTGCAACTCCTCGTCCAGCTATTCCATGATCTTTCCAGCCAAGATCTGCCGCCTTTCTTCGAAGATCACATTTCGGACTTCATGGGAGGGAATGGGAAGCAAGGATGGTTGAGAAAATACCTCGATTGGGAGACAGATGAGCTCAAAGGCGATGTAAGTGGTCCCGGTCTTCACGAACAAACGAGCACTGACAATTTTGAAGGACGACGACGAGTCACCAGGACCGCTGCAGAAGATTCGTGCGGGCATCTGCGAGATCGCCGAGCTGTATGCCCAGAAATATCTTGATGTCTTCACGCAACTGGGCGACTTTGTCGATGGAGTATGGAACATGTTGACCCGCATCGGACCGGGTACAAGGGATGATGTTGTGAGCATGTCTCAGCAGTCCTTGATAATGTGCAGGCGAGAAGCTGACTCTGTCGATCCCAGCTTGTCTCCCGCGCACTCCGTTTCCTTTCCGTCGTCGTGAAGATGGGTAACCACAGGGCCATGTTCCAAGCGCCCGAGACGTTGAGAGCATTCTGCGAGAAGATCATCTTGCCTAATATGGCCATCAGAGGTGAGTTGTCCTGTTGAATGGACTCTGCCGAGACTTATGCCAAAATCATTCGTAGAGCACGAGGAAGAGATGTTCGAGGACGATCCCATGGAGTACATCAGGAGAGATCTGGAGCCGTCAACTGGTACGCCATGCCCAGCTACTGCATATACTGTCCGCTAACTCTGATGCAGAGAGCGACACAAGACGGCAGGCTGCGACAGAGTTCACTCGGGCTTTGATGGAGTTGTTTGAGACGGAGGTGACGGACATCATCAAGGGATACATCACGGCTTTCCTCCAGGTGAGTGTTTGACGATATCTTCCCCTTTCATATTGGCTAATCTAATCTATCATTCTAGGAATACTCGTCAGACCCGAATGGAAAGTGGAAGAGCAAAGATACAGCCATCTACCTTTTAACCTCAATCGCCTCTCGTGGATCCACGCAGCAGGTAAGCCAAGTTCCCGATGCAGTTTAGCAGTTCTTGCAACTGACATATCAATCACCCCAGCTCGGCGTCACATCCACAAATGTGCTTGTCGACGTTGTCGAGTTCTTTGGTCAGAACGTATTTGCAGACTTGCAGGCCGCGCCGGGATCTGTGCACCCTATCCTGACTGTCGACGCAATCAAATTCCTCTACACCTTCCGAAATCAGGTGAGCGCCTGATGACTGCAAGAATGATGATCTCTATGCGCTTCTGATCGCTGATACCAACGTTTTTCCATCTTGTAGCTCACCAAAGACCAACTTGTTTCCGTTCTCCCTCTGCTTGTGCAACATCTCAACTCAGACAACTATGTTATTTCCTCTTACGCCGCAATCACGATCGAGCGAATTCTTTTCCTCAAGGTTGACCGACAAGCATTGTGAGTATTCGCACTGCTTGTCGCAAATCAGCTCGCTCACTCACATATGATTGGAACAGATTCACTCAAGCAGATGTCCGACCGTTCGCCGAGAGTATCCTCATGGCGCTATTCACGAATATCGAGAAGGGAGGGACGCCAGAGAAGATTGCTGAGAATGACTATCTCATGAAATGTGCGTACCTGCAGGAGTCTTTTAGTCGGTTGTCGCTCACTGCTCATGCTTTTTGACACAGGTGCCATGCGGGTCATCATAACTGCCCGTCAAGCCCTTACTCCTATCCACGAGGCCGTGCTTACACGACTTGTTAATATCATGGGTGAAATCAGCAAGAACCCAAGTAATCCCAAATTCAACCAATACTGCTTCGAAAGCGTATCTGCGTTGATCCGATTCGTCTGCGAGGGGACACCAGCGGCTTTACCAACTTTCGAAAATGCCTTGTTTGGACCAGCACAGCACATCTTGACCAACGATGTTGCCGGTAAGTCCACGCTTCTGTCTCTGATACGTGATTTAGCTGACACGAATCGATTAGAATTCATCCCATACATCTTCCAAATCCTCGCCCAGCTGCTCGAACTACACTCCCCAACGGAGCTGCCAGCAGCATACCAAGCGCTTACTGGTCCTTTACTGTCTGCCACATTATGGGAGCAGCGAGGCAATATACCCGCCCTTGTTCGTATATGGAAGGCCGTGTTACAACGTGGTGCGCCTACAGTTGTCGCCGCTGGACAAGTGCAGGGTCTGTTGGGTATCTTCCAGCGTCTGGTCGGAAGTAAGATCAACGACGTGTACGCGTTTGAGCTTGTCCAAGCATTATACGAGTTTGTCCCTATGTGAGTCGCACGCTTGCATATACAGCGTGTGTGTGTACTGATAGTATCGTACAGCGATATCATGCGGCCTTTCTCACAAACGGTCTTCGTGCTCCTTCTCAACCGCTTACAAAGCAAGCCGTCGGCCCAATTCAACCACTCTTTCGTGTACTTCTTCGCGTTCTTGGCAAACCTGGACAATATCGGTTTGGACTTTTTGATAGCTGTTCTGGATGGTGTGCAGCCTGGGTGAGTGGAGTCGAAGTTTCGATTGCATTGTGCCAGAAGAAACCCATTTTCCCGGAAGATTGTTGACGCTGTTAAACCACAATCGCAGATTATTTGGTAACCTTCTCACTGGCATTGTTCTTGCCAATACTCAAAAAGTCACCATAAGACACCGCAAGCTGGTGGAAGTGGGCTTGACAAAAGCTTTGACGAAGAGCGAGACCATTCTTGTGGACTCACATAGACAGTTCTGGTGCGTTGCGCCTCTGATGAAACTCGAAGAGATGATACTGAGAAGCTGTGTCTGTACGATAGGGTTCCCGTTTTCCTTGCCCTCCTCGACCTGTTTACCCTCCCTCAAGACATCACTTATGCCGGTCAAGGCGCCAATGCCGACGCGATCACGGAGCTTGATCCCGAGGAAGCTGGATTCCAATCTAGTTTCTCGAAATTGGGTGCTAGTGAGGCCATCACGCGCGATCCCACTGGCGGTGTGCAGGATTCCAAGAGGTTCGCGGCGGAGGAGCTCGGTAGGCGGAGCAGGGAGAGGCCAGGTGTGGTGCGTGACTTCACCAAGATGCGAAAGGAATTGGATCCGAGCTGACATTGTTCCTTGCGTGGTGTGTTCAGCTGTCCGGCCTGATTGCCAGTGCGCAGAAGGAAGAGGAAAAGACGGTCACTGAGTTTGTGCAATTCGTTCAGGCCAATGGGTGAGTGATCAACTAGGTTACATGTCAGAAGCCCTGGTGTTGACTTGATGGCTGACTCGGCGCTCTTCAGTCAAACGATTGCTTGAGGTTCAGTGGTCTGATGCATAGTGAGCATAGTAAACAGTCAGAGTGATGTCTTAGTCACGATTATACGAACGTCAAAGTAGACGATATCCATGTTATACATTGCATGCAGTGGGTTGTGGAATGACGATATGAGCTGGGAAAGTGGACATTGATTCAAAGGCACGTGTGTTATCGGACATTGCATCACTCGGACGAGTACATGCGATGCCAAGCCTGTGTGAACTGCGGAATGACGCTGTGCTTGAAGGGTGAAGGGTCGAATAGCTGTGTTTTCCATCAGTCTTACAATTGGTATATCAGAAAATCGTACAACGGCAATGCATACAGTGGCATAGTAGAGGACTGCATATCAATGTATAAGATGTCGGCGACAATGATGATGACAGTAAAGCTGGATCTGATAGGATGATAGGATTGACGGAACGTCCTCCGTCCGACCGGTCAAATCGGCGCGGAGTTGCTGCTGATGCTGAAGTGATGCTTCTTTTCTATGCAGGGAGAGCGGTGAGTCACGGAATCACGGAGTGAAGCGGTACGAAAGGGGCAATGCAGGTTAGGAGTGCTAAGTTGCCGAATATTCAGGGTCTACCCGAGTACGAGTAGTACGAGTAACGGTACGAGTAACGGTGAAAACGGCCCTATTGCTATTGCCTAATGCTTATTGCACCATTACCTTCGCTGCTCTTGTCTGTCTTGTTCTAGCTCTCCACTTGTCAACTGTCAACTGTATCAGATAGTCTCGTGTTTTGGTCGACTGATACCACGGCGTCACTAGTCCCTTCCCCCAAACTCGAGAACAGTGCTGGTTGTATTTCTCCTCGACTCGATAGCTCTTCGCTCTTAGCTCTTCGCGCCTCACAGGCTTGGCTGTCTTGGCATCGCCCCGACTATACTTCGACACGTCCAGTCTTCCAGTCATTCGACCATTGGATATATTCGTATAGTAGCTATCACCTACTTCCAACGTCGATCCACCACTATCTACTTCACAGCTCGACCTCGACGTGCTGACGTATAGACGTGTATCATCAACTTGTTGTTGTCTACATTGGTACATCGGTGAACCGCTTGTCGAGTCGAGCTCCCTCAATAGGCATTTGACGCGATGCGACTCCAACTCGGCTCCTCCTCATCTTCGAGCTCTGATCCTCATTCCCGGTCGCGCTCGCGCTCAAGATCGCGATCGCCCTTACCGTTCTTTCGTCCGCGCAAACCGCCCCCGCCCCAATCCCCGTCTCTAGGCACATCTACATCTTCCACTGTCAACCCCGATATCAGCCCAGTCCTAGCGTACAGGACGAGCTCGATCATATCGTTCGTCCCTGGCCGCGCGGCGCAGGATGGGGATCGACCGCAAGTCCATGTCCACCAGCAGCAGCAGCAGGAAGCGGCAAACGGCTCCGGGTCCGGGTCGGTCTCGGATAATACGTCGATATTGCGCTTGGTCAAAGAGGACTATGTCGCTGCGCGCGTCTACATCAGGGATCTGGATTACAGGGATACTCTGCGAAAGGCCCTTCGGAGACATATGTACAGTGAGTCCACCACCTCATCACTCTACAACCAAAATTATCCGCGAAGCATGCTCGCCCTAGACTGCGCACTGATCATCGAGCAATGTTATCGCAGAATGGTACGCGATCGCCATTGTCGCAGGCACCCTCACCGCCCTTCTTACTTCGAAGCACGAGTCCGTCGTGCAATTCTGCGCACCTGTGACACGGACAATACGAGAGTGGCCCGTGGGATGGATGATCCCTATAGCTTTGTTGATCGTAGTGTCGTTCCCTCCGTTGGTAGGACACGAGAGTAAGTCGCGATTGATCATCTCGCTTCTCTCCCCTTCTCCTATTTCCCCTCATAGGAAGAGGCACGTGGGGCGATAGCTAACACCGTGTAGTTATTGGCATTCTGTGCGGCTTGGTCTGGGGTATTGGTATCGGTTTCGCCATCCTCGCCGTGGGCACATTCCTGGGAGAGATCGCTACCTGGATCGCATTCAAGTGGTTCTGTCAAGGTCGAGCGGCAAAGTGAGCGTTGTGGCTGTTTCCATTAGCCACCATACTGATATCTTTGGTATTCAGGTTCGAGAAGAAGAACAAGCTTTACGCCTCACTGACACAGCTCATTCGCGAGAAGGTGTGTGATAGCTGGCAAATGAAGTCATCCAGACGCACTAATGACAATTCCTTCCTCGTTAGAGCTTCATGTTCGCCCTCGTCCTACGATTCAGCGCTGTACCCGGGCACATCACTACAGCAGTCAGCGCATCCGCAGGGGCCAACTTCTGGCAGTACCTTGCAGCGGCCTTCTTGACCCTTCCGTGAGCAGGTCATTACATAGTGTCTTAGCAGCGCTCTGACCTGATTGTCCGCTTCTCAGGAAACAATTTGTCATCGTCTATCTGGGCAAAGCCTTTGGAACAGAATCCAGGACGAACACCATCGTGTCTATCACTACAACCATCATAACCCTCATCGGCACGGTCGTGGCGGCAGTGTACATCTACTATCAAATGCGACTAGTTATGCGACGACAGAGCGTCTGTCTCCCTGTCGTCGTCGAGAGCAGCGCAACAATGTCGATGTCCGAAATCGACGATGAGAAACGCGGAGCAGGATCGAGCGGCCTGCATTCCCGTCGCCCATGGCTGCATACCAATGCCAGCTTTATCTCGAATGGCGGCATGCGCACACCGACAAGATCTTGGTCCATGCCTGGACACATGAACGAGGAAGAATTGCGAGAATGGGTCAAGGAGATTGCGGATGAGCAAGCGGCTGCGAAGGCAGCGGACTCATCGACTCCTGCTATCAGAATCGACAATTCGGTAGTATTCGACTCGTTGCCACCGGTGTTCTCGCCGCCGTTGACTCCAACACCGAAATTCTTCGGGCAGCCATCAAGATTAACAACGCCGGTGTCCGCGGAACAGGATTACCTCGTTCCGCCATCAACAGACGGATCTGGCTCATCATCAGCTTCCGTGATTGATCTCTCATATCCGCCTACGCCTTCTCCCGCCAAACGAGGCGAGTCATCCAGCAGCCCGCAATCCACGGACGGGATGCGGGCAAAGGGCGGCAGGGAGATCGCGGACGAGTCGGACGCTTATGCGGTTGCGCACGGCG
>JALPBZ010000256.1:0-22040 GCA_026538355.1 Cryptococcus sp. GC_Crypt_5
CTATCTCTATTGTCACGTCGATGACGGTGATGCGAGCTGAGAAGAGGAGTGCTGCTCTCGGCGTAGCAGCGCTGAGAATGAGTGAGAAACGAGAAAGAGAGGCGATGTTGAAGTACAAGTGCAATCAGAACACAACGTTGATCTACCAATTCTACCAATAATGATGATCTCGCTACATGCAGCCGCCAAAAACGCTAATCAGTTGAATGACACTGGACCGGTGATCGCCTGCACATAGGCGCGTGCAAACCACTAGTGATGACACTGGGCAAAATGAGGCGCGCGGAGTGGCAAGAAATCGAGGCGTGCGAGTGAAAATGGATTTGACACAATGATGGAATGAATCTAATGCGAAAGTGACATTTTATCGCGCTTGCATGACATCGTCTTGCTATAGATTTAGTATCATCCAAAAGACCGTCGACCGTATAAACTCGGTACACACAGCTTGCACGATCGGAGAGCAAGCGCGCAAACGACTAGAACTTTTACCGAACTACACGAGAAGCCAGTAGAGCGAAATGCCCAAGGTCAGTCGTTCTTACTTGTCATTCTAGCATTTCTCGATAGCTGACTTCTGTCCTTTGTAGAATAAGGGAAAGGTGTGCTTCATTCCCAGTCGAGCATTCCCAGCTCAACTTAAAGATCGCTGTGGATCTATGCTGATTACTGGGTTTGTTGTGTGCGTTTAGGGCGGAAAGAACAACCGTCGAGGAAAGAAGGATGACGGCGAGAACAAGAGGGAGCTGATATTCAAGGAGGACGGACAGGGTGAGTATTTCGCCTATCGCCTGTTGCTTGTCGCCTATCGAGGCGTAGGCAGAGGCTGACTATGTTGGCTCCCTCAGAATACGCCCAAGTCCTCAAGATGCTTGGTAACGGTCGTATTGAGGCCAAGTGCCTTGATGGAGAGACACGCTTGGCGCAGATCCGAGGACAGATGCGGAAAAAGGTGCGTCTATCACTCTCGTCACTCTCATCGCTTCTCCCTCTCAGTAGAGGCGAGACACAAGCAATGTTGTGAGAGGGCAAGAAAGTTGACAATGCGTCGCGGCGACCAGGTCTGGATCGTGGTGGGCGACATCATCCTGCTCTCCCTGCGAGACTTCCAGGACGACCGCGCCGACGTCATCCACCGATACACACCGGACGAAGCGAGGAACTTGAAGACTTACGGCGAGCTGAAAGACTTCCAGCTGGTCGAGCGCGAGGAGGCTGGCTCGGAGGAGGAGGAGGAAGGCATCGACTTTGCCGAGGCGGACATTGACGATATCTGTGAGTCTGGCTTTGATTTTGGCCGTTCGTTCTCTACGTGTGATATCTCTACTGACACCGTGCTATTTGTTCATTCGCAGAATCCCTTCGCTTCGTGTGTATACCAGCATCTCATATATGCACATGTTCCTTGATCTTATTAGCGTGCTACGCTCACTCGCAGTCGAGCGCCCTTAAGGACCACGCGACACGGGCATCGCTCATGCTCCAGCATATCACTGTCGCGACTGATCCTTCCATCTGTCACGCCACTTACATTTCACAGCGGTAACATATCACAGCACGGACATCTCACAGCACGAACATCTCCTAGCACCCACTTCTCACAGCACTTCACATCTCACAGCACTAACAGAGATGCAGAATTACATCAAGTCCTCTTTGTCCTTGACTTCGCTGAGATCTTTGAACCACTGAACCGTTCGAGTCGCAGGGCCTCCCACAGACCATTCCACTGCTTTCGCATTGAGCGTATTGCGGGCCGCCGTGTGCACCACGTCTTCTGTGATGATCGTGTCCCGGGTGGCCGCTTGGCTCAAGCAGCTCCTCCGGACGCTCTCTGCGAACGACGTTGCGGCACGATCCGGCGTAGAATACGCACTGATCTTGGTGGCGGTGGTGGTAGTGGTTGTCGCCATGGCGCTCTCGCCGAGGTTGAAGTGGCACCTGCTCTTTCCACTTGCAGTGACCGTGGTCGGCTTCACAGAGGGCATTTCGTCCGAGGTGTGCTCTGATATCTGATATCTGGTGGAAAATTCGTCGTGCTATTCACTGACGTTGCAGTAAGCGGTTCGACTCGATTGGGGAAGTAGAGCAGAATGCAGGTCTTGGCTGATTTGGCAGAATATATATACATCTCTCGGCAGCTTCGGTCAGACCTCAGACCGGAAAGATGCGCGGAAGACAGGCATGCTTCCGCGGAAGCTCCGCAAGCACGACATCGCTCGCTAACTGCCTCCTTATCTACAATATGGGTACTTAACATCAGCGGAGCGGCAACGAGAAGCGCGTCGACTTCTCTTCTCCTGGTACAACTTCTGAGAAAACCCTTTGTCTACCTTTATGCGCGCGAAGCTCCAGTGCTGAGCAGTCGGCTTCCCGCACCGGACGGGTCCTACTTCTTCCGATCATAGCGGAACGACGATATCGCCAATGCCATGGTTGTGCATGTCATAGATGAAGCTAGGGCTACATGAAGAGCAGTACTAAGTCAATGGCAATCGTGAATTATAAGACAAACACCTCGTTCTACTCGCAGATACTGTAGTACTGGTCTCAGTGCATGTGCAATGCTGTACTTCGCCACTCCGTTGCAACGTGAGTTGGACTGCGGCACGGGCCCAAGTTCCAACCTCAACGAGAATGCGGAGAGGGAAGTCGGATCAAGAACGTTCAGACTGATGGGAACTCTCAACATCGATGTGGCGCTGGGAAGAAGTTTTTAAAGGAGCGGAATCTGGAGAGGAAAGATCGGCAGTCTGGCCCGCTGAGCTTTCACCAACTTCCTGCTCGTTCAAGTCCACCTCGGCTCCACTAGAGGCTACTGGAAGACGAGATCGACGCCAATCCGCCAGATCGCGCGGTTATCCGTTCGCACGCCCAACACGTCGAGTATCTTCTTCTCTGCCGAGCTGGGATTGCGCCTCAGCCAGAACATGTCCTCCGTATCGCTAACGCATCTGATCGAGTATTCCAATGGCTCAGAGCACTCGAGCTTACTGAAATCAAGGGCATGCTTGGCTTCAAAATAGTAGGCAGTGTGGAGGAGGCGCTCCGCCAAGACCGTCTCCGCATAGGCTGCCTCGGAGCGGCTGCAGCTCGCCGCCTCTTTCTTCAGCGTAACGAACTTCTTTTTCAGTTTTTTGGCGAGTTTATGGTGCCTCGTGCACTTGGTGCAGCTGGACGTCGAGATGGAGGTGAATTTCGGGATGAAGGTCGCATGACTAGAGGATCTGGGTCGCTCCGCCATGATCACGACATCAACTCTGGGACGGGTGGAGACTTCCCCTGGTCGAACGTGAAGCATTGCAGAGTGGGCACAAGTGTGGGAATTTGTGAGGCTGACGACAATATCTGCCTGCGTAACGTTTTGCGCAATGGCGAGTCATGAGGTGAGCAACCGCTCCTCTGATGTGCGTTACATACGCGAAACAGAGACTCTCCTGGGCTGGTCCTGCCAGTGCCCTATATAGTCTAGAGCCCGACTGAATGGAGTGGCCTTTGACGCCTTCGCTACCGAAGCTCCGCGGATGCTCCACGTCATACTACAGAATGTCGCTTGTTGTCTCACGTGTGACAAAGGATAAAAAGCTGTCAATATTGGAATGAGGTCACCGCTCTCTTTTGCTATTGGACCGACGAGCTTGCTTGCATTCTCGGTTTCCCTCCATACGTATGAGGGTTTATGCTCTGCGTCAAACATCTATATGAAGATCGGGGTTTCTCGCGAAGTAAGACATGCATGGGATGAAAGCAAGACTGTACAAAAAGAGTCAAACGGCAGAGTGATCTTCGTGGCTCTCCGTCGAAGTCGAGGGCAGAGCTGAACTTTGACTCGCAGTGCTGAGACCACCTTCTCCCTCGTCTGTCTGCCACGGAACGCTTCCGCCTGTCAGCTCATTCGAGAAAGGTGGCCATCGCTCCCAATCGAAGGAGCCTGATGGGGGTTTGGCACTACGGTCAGCAAGGCCGGAGCGGATGTTGCTCTCTGCAACAATAGGAGGTCGGTAGAGCAGATGCGAGCCGCTCCTTCTGCTATCACACTCCACTCTGTAGTACACGGCCGCACCACGGCCCGCCTCACCATCCTGAGTCTTGGTGAGACTGGATTCAAAATCAGCAGCAGCTTCCAAACAGCGTTCCACCAGGGCTTCTTCCGCCGATGCGGCATCAGTGCGCTCGATACGAGTAGAGAGGGGAGCGTCCGTCCTGTTTGACTTTGCCGCCTCTCGACCGAAGACCCCTGCAAGTTCACGGGAGGATCCGTATCCAGACTCTCTCGAGTTCCAAACGCAAGTCGAGTGAATCGCAGGGACAAATACCGTTTCGTTGTCAGGCAAGCGTTCGGCTTTGATCAGCACGTCCACACGGGGAAGGTACATCTCCACAGATGGAGGCTTGGTGCTCAGCTGATGACGAGTCACTCGAGGCATTTCGCAGAATCCTTGGATGAGCTACTGGTAGAAAAGAAAGCCAACTATGGATATATGTGGATCTGTGGTGGGAGAAAGATCTTACGGGTGTAACGTATTGAGCAGCTCTAGTCCCGATATATATATAGTCATGTGCCACTTCGCCAGCTACAATCCTTCGGCCCCTCCGTTGTAGACTGACTCCTTGATATAGAAAGGAGAGTCCCACTTCGCTTCAGAAGTCAGAGGAGCCACATCGTGCGTCATAGCACGTCATCTTCACTGGAGAACAAAGGTGTTACGCTCTGGCGTCTCTCAATACTAGGTCTATTGTGACTGGCGCTGTGGCCTAGCTTGTGCTGCCATTGTAAGTGGCGCGAAGGCGGTCAGACGATATTTGCATATACTGTATGTAAGAAGGCATAACTCTCTCATCAAGAAGGCACCGCCACAACATCTACAGTAGATCAGCATCGCTTAGTCGGTCGAAGGTTTGCGCCATCCTGAAGCTTGGACAGACCTGCACTAGCTGCCTTCTCAGCTGCCTTCTCAGCTAAGTTATACGCGCGAGGCATGTTGCCGCATGTAGCCCGTTCAGGTCTTGTTCAAGTGTGGCTGTTCGTCTCCTTTCAATCAAAGCCTAGGGTAGAGCTGACCTTTGAGTGGCAGTGAGACTCGTAGTGCTGGGACCACCATTTCCCTCCTCTGACCGCTGATAATCGCTTGCAGTGGCGTGTTGTTGCGATAACAGCCACCTTTCCACCTTCTTCGAGGCGGGCATGATACCCTTGTGACTGGACTTGGGAGGCATAGCAGCCTCTAGCACAGCAGGGCTTCGTCGAGACCAGAACGAGTTGTCGGTATCGCTAGCACACGCCACCGAATAGTCGACGGGCGCCGAACCATCTTCCTGAGCCAAGCGATAGGTTTCGAAGAGGGCGGCAGTGGTCACGCAGCGTTTCGCCAAGGACTGTTCCGCCGACAAAGCGTCAGGGTATTCGATGGGTGCAGACGTGGAGCTGTTCTGCTTAGCTGCTTTGAACCCTTCCCCCTTCAATATCAATGCGAGCGTTTGAGCGTATCCTTGGTCGAAGTCTGCCGACTTCGAAATAGATATGTCCGCGATCATGGGGACATAGGCGGCTCCAGGCTCCTCCAGAGGTTTGGTTGTGATCACGACGTCCACACGAGACCGCGAAGAAGTAGATCCAGGCGCAACTCGAGGCATCGCACAAGATCGCTATCTAAACTATCGACGAGGTGGAAAGCAGTGGAAATACGTGCTGAAAGAAAGGGGGGCTAGTACAGTACCATCTTGAAGCCTCAAGAGAGTGCCATGCTTATCTACATATGCATGCACATCTACTGTGGTATTGGCTCGCTTGTGCTGACAACAGTGCAGTACAGTGGCCTTCAACCTCTCCGTTGTAGGCGGACTTCTCAATCTCGAGATCGAAAGGAGACCCAGCTCCACTTGAGAAGCCAGAGGCGCCATACCGTGCGTCATCGTGCTCGTTCAAGATCAAGGGACATACGCTGCATCGACTTCTCCAGACGGCCGCGTCTGCGGTTGCACCTTTGGCGTAGCTCGTGCTGGTCAGTGGCCGGGAGGCGATTGCTGGGAAGAGGGGGGGAGGGGGTGTGTTTTTTGTGTGTGTTGAGGTCGAGTGTGGGTGTCGTTCTCGTTGAGAGCATTTAGGCGGAGTCTATAGTCTGGTGCAAGGATGAAAAGGACCTCACCGTCGCAAGGATCGGCTAGCGGAGATAGCGTAGCTGTGGCATCACACAAAGGAGAGGTCGTGTGAACATGTCTCTGCTCTGTCAAAATTATCAGAGCGGGCCGAGGGCGAAGGATCCCAGTCGACCGACCGCTCTGCTGACTTGGGTTTCTCGTACAAGGGATCTCTCTCGAATTTGATCGAGTAGTCGACATCAGTACCACTGGAGATTTCCTCTGCCACTTGCCTAATGATACGAAGCATGTCCGTCTCACACGCCTTGACGGACTCATGGACACCGCACCGCGCGTTACTCCCAGTTTGGACCAAGAACGGCCAGAGCTCGTCCGGATGATGTGAGAGATTTTTGAAAGTCACTTCGGCTCGGTACTTCGCTTCCCGTGCCTTAAGCACGTCCTCGTCATCACGGGTATCTGTAACAGTGAATGTAAAGGCGAATCGGCGTCGAGAAGATTGCGGCAAGGCAGTGGACTCGACTTCATTCATGATGTGATATACACGAGGGTCCTTGTGGGCTTGTGATCTTGTGATCTTGTAGCCGGAGATGAACAAGCTTAGAAGTTGGTTGATACGAGGGTTGACGCAGACGTTGGCAGCTCCTGAACTTCAAAGAGTATATATACCGTATGTCCATGCGATGCATGGTCCTGCGGGTGAAGGCGGCACCGCTCTCGCACTACGTGAAAGGGGCATCAATGCACTTGAATTTTGTACTGCTGAGACAGGATCCGCCGATCCTTTCGAGCGGACTATTTGACACGACATTGCTTAGTTCGGACATGGCGAAGCTTCAAACGGTGGTTGGCCAAAGGATCGAAGATACTTAGTGGCGGGTTGCAGATGAGAGCAGTGGAGGACAGTACAAGTCGCTCCGCGAGCAGAGGATACGATAACTCACGACAGATGTATGATATACCGATCCTCTTAGTCCGACAACATGCATGCACAATGGTACCGGATGACTGGCTACCACAAAGTCATTCAGAAAGCGAGCCAAATGCCGGATTGGCAGGTCGGCATAACCTGGGGTGTCTTTGTAAGCAGCCTGACAGTGGTTCCGGGGGTGTCTAGCGGAGACGGAGTAGCTGTTGCATCACACAAAGGAAGGGTATCATGTATATGTCACTGTACTATCAGAGGTATGGGGAGAGGTGGAATACAAAGAGCCCCAAACGCGTGACCTTCCTGCCTTCTCAAGCTCATCCCCAGAGGTTCCGTTCGCGGTTTCGATGGAATAGTCGACGTCGGCGCCATCGGGAGTCTTCTCTGCCACTTCCGTAATGATATTCCACGTAGCGGACTCGCACTCTCTGGCGGTCTCATGACGACCGCGCCGGGCGTACAGCCGCTTTGGACTTTGACGGCCCACAGCTTCATGACATGATCCGAGAGAGTCCTGAAAGATACGACAGATTTGTACTTTACTTCATGGCTGTCTATGATGTCCTCTGGTTTGCGGGCATCTGTAACAGTGATTGTGAATGCGAATCGGCGTCGACCAGAATCCGGTTCGACATCAGACTCAACTCTCCTCAACGTTGAACAGAGACTATGCTTCTTGTGTACTTATGAGGTCGTAGTCATTGCAGAATAACAAGTTAAGTTGATACTGAACCGTGAATGAAGGCAGACAATGCGAAGTGGTAATGCTGTCTGGCGTATGTATACTGCATGCTACAAACAGGCGTTTGCGGCTGAGAGTGGCAGCGCCTTCGCACCGTGTCAAGGGGGCAGCAGTCTACTTGAACGGAAGTACGGTCACGACGGTTATCGTCGATCCTTTCAATCGGACTACTGGAAGTGAGAGTGCTCGGTCCGAGCATGGCAAAAGTATATCAGGATGCTTCGCCAATGGATCGAAGAGGGTTACGGGGGAGTGCAACGGAGCTTGCACCTCAGATCTTAGTAGGTCAGGTGAAAGATCAGGTAAAGGACGGTGCGGGTCCGACAACATGCACATAATACTGGATACAACAATCCTCGATCTATCTAATACCCCCCACTCTAGCTGAAAGGGAGAGCCAAGCGATTATCCTCCACCCAGCCGCTATAGCTAACATGATACCCATGAACCGCCCAGTATTTAGATCGTGCCAGCCAAACAGCGCTAATCTAAATCGTGAAACTTAGTGTCAGCATCATCTCTCACATCTGATTCCGGGGGCCAAGTGAGGACTTACAGCTGTTCACCACTCTGAGCCACGCATGATCCGCTGTCGATCTCTGCTTGGGTACAGTTGAATACCAGTCCTACTGCTTCGTTGATTATTTGGACCCGAGTCGCAGCTGTGCATAATGCTCGTTAGTAACCACCAAGACATGCTTGAGTTCCGCTCACGTTTGACACAGGTTCCCCATGCGATCTATCATAATATCAGCGCGCGCTCTAAAGGACTGATGATGGAAATCCAAGTAAAGCACGCCGACTCACCGCCGCTAGCCACGTAGGTACCGATAGCGAAATGACTCCGCTGACTTGACCAATCATCGACAGGATAGTAGACACAACGCTATGCCATCAAATGTCACATCAGTATCACTATCCATTCTGGCGATCGGACAATGCGACCCACGTTACAGTCAAACCCTCAGTCTGGATCCAGCTTCCGCAAATCATCGCAAAGCTCTCGCCCATATTCACCAACGCCCAAATGGTGATCGCAAACTCGAAGAAGATCCTCGCCGAAGTCTGCATGCCAACAGCGACGTTCATCTGCAATACAACATCGACTTCTGGTGAGCCCGCATTCCGATGTGTTCCTGCGGCACTTACGATAGCGGCGTATCCGAATGCTCCTAAGAGCTCGAAACCCAGCTCCACGATCGTATAGGTGATGACGAATGTAGCGGGGGAATACCGAGCGGACGACTTGGCTTCGTGCAGGTACAAATTGCGGTCTGCGGGGAAGATGGCCATTGCATTGAGTAGGCCGACAAAGGCTATCGCAGAAGTAGACTCGATCGTGATACCAATCCGATCTTGAGCTCCTGTAGAATACAAGCATCATGTAAGCTTCATCCCACCTAACGAGGCGACAGACGCACCTGATGGCCCGTGAGTTAATCGCTGGAAGAAGAGGATGAACATCGCTCCCAGTAGAGGTGTCTGCACAAGACGGCTGAAGAAGACGTCTTTCCTGCGCCACAGATTCTTCCAGTGTCTCTGTAACACTACGGGTAATGCCACGCGCATCGAAGTCGTTCCCGCTCCACGCTTGATGACGTTATTGCCAGAGCCGGCTGATGTCTTCTCGCTCTCTTCGCCTGTTTCAGGTCGGGACTTGGATGCGGACCATGTCGAGGTAAGACCTTGCACCCGTGATTGTGATATCTCGTATTGTTTCGGTCTCGGATCGACAGAGACGAGATCGAGCAGGTGATCCGCTGGGTTGAAGAATTCCGATGGCATAGGGTGACCGATGGAGGTGAAATACTCGACAGCCTCCGCGCGTCTGCCCGTAAACTAATTGCCTAGTCAGCCTGCGGTTTTACAGATATTGAGTTGACATACAGCGACGACTCCGCCTTTAGCCAGAAGAGTGACATTATCCGCCAGCTTCCAGATATCACTGCGAGGCTGATGGATCGTTGCTGAATGGTGCATCGTATCAGCTCCGACTTCAAGATACCAAGGGAGCAATTGCTAGCTCACCAATGACAGTCCTGCCAGTCGAGGCGATATCTCGTAGTACTTGCATAACGCTGAGAGCAATACTCGCGTCCAGACCAGAGGTTCTAATGACACGGATCAGCAAATCTGTCATGCTAAGTAAACCTGAAAGCGACTTACGGCTCGTCAACCACCAATACAGCGGGGTCGTTGATCACTATGAGGACCCATCAGCGCTGTAGCTGTGTGTAGAGATGACCGGCAAGCGGCTCACTCTGAACAGCCAAACTCAATCGCCTCTTCTCCCCACCGCTGATACCTTTCAACAGCTGACCGCCAACCGGAAGATCCGCACAGTCCTTCAGACCCAGCATTCGCAGAACAGTCTCTGCTCTAGCCACCTTCTGCTTCCTAGGCATCTTATCGGGAAGGCGCAAGATGGCAGCATACGTGAGCGTCTCGCGAACGGTGAGAGAGGGCAAATGCCAATCGTCGTCTTGTTCGACGAAAGCTACGTTTGACTGTGTTGTAGATGAAGCGGGTTGGTTCGCGAAGAGCAGTTGGCCGGTGTGCGAGAACCGGGCGAAAGGACCAGGTGCGAGGTTGCGTCCTGCAAGCAGCTGAAGCAGTGTAGACTATGTAGCGCGTCAGTGTTCTGCATGTCTTCATATGGCCATAGGACATACCTTGCCCGCCCCCGAGGGCCCCAGGATCGCCGATATCTCGCCAGCTAATAGCGAGTAAGCGCAAAAGCAGCTTCAGACACGGCTGACGTACCAGGAAAGACGACAGAGATGTCATTGAGTATGGTCTTGGTCTTACCCTTGACTGCGCCACGTCCTTTACGCTCCCATGTGAGAGTGAGATTACGGACCTGAACAATCGATCATAATGAGCTCTCTTTCGCGAATGAACGAATCCGTCACGTACCGCCACGTCAATATTGTCCCTGGTCATATGACTCTCCATCACGTCCGTCTGCTTGCCACGATTGTGCGATTCAATCTCGGACGCATGCTGCGGTGGGAGCATGAGTCAGCTCATATACTGTGAGTTGAGGAGCTGGCTAACCTTGACGCCACCTCCGGGGTATATCCAGAGGACGAAACAGGCCAGAGCATACTCCCCGAAGGCCACGCCGAGCAATCCGCCGAACCACGCGCCAATATTGACAGAAGCATCGAAATTGAGACCGTTGAGGACGTTGTTACCGACACACTGCGACAGCACATTGGGTTAGCTTCATCGGATTATAGGAGTAAAACACCCTTACCTGGCTAAGATTCGCCGAGGATGTACTAGGACAGGCGAAAACACGATCTTTGAATTGCGTTGTGGCAATTATACCTATCACAAACGGTTAGCTGTGAGTAATTGAACGAGGTAAACCAAACCTTACGGAAAGAGTAGAAGTAAGGGCTGATCCATCGGATCCAGGCAACGTAGGCAGGTACGTGCACACTGCGACCGCAGATCAGCTAGTGAGACTTCGTTCAGAGAAGATGGAACGAACACAATAAAACCAGAGCTCATACTGTTTGTGATGTGAGTCAGCGACATATCCATTTCAAAAGTGGATGGTTCACGTACATCTGGAACAAGTTCAACGCGTTTCCAACGACAGATGCAGCGGAGAAAGAGCGCAACAACGATGCCTGCGACATGTCAGCTTGAGTGAATAGTATGCGATCAAGTGGTACTCACAGCTAACAATGCCAGTCCCTGAGTAGCGAATTGGACCAAGACAGTCTATGGTGGTGCACCAGAGATGATTGACGTCAGCACGCAGTTTTCTGAAATGAAAGCGTAGTAGCGACGTACGGAAGCGATACTGATGAAGAGCCTTGCAGCGAGGTCGTCGTACCACAGGTGCGCGATGAAGTACACGCAAAGCACATATATGGTTGGGGATAGTATACTTGGTATCAAGTATGAGATGAAGTCGGATAGGATGTATGGGACGACGTCCTGTAATGTAACTCATGTAAGTCTCCTCATCTCGATCACCTGTGGACCGCTGCAATTGGTCAACATACATAGAGTCGATCCTGCATCACGTAGTCAGCAAAGATCTCGGACGATACGGCGCTGAACTCACTTCACGCTCTCGGTCAAAGATGACGAGATCGGTACAGAACTTGTAGATCCCTAGAAGTGACTTGTCAGCGTCAAAGACACATGGCAGTTGTAGGTAGTGATCTCACAGAAAACTTGTTGAAGGTAGAAGACTCCCGGAATCAGCTGGAAAGACAGATTCTTCAAACTCTGGATTCCTGTTGGTGTCTGTGATGAAGATCTGATCAGCGCCGACACTCTTTGGGCATGACGGACAGATTCAACCTACTTCTGGCAGATCATAATATGTCACACCGATGATGACACCCAGCAATATAGCCTGGGCAGTGAACCCGGCCAGCTGGGGGATATTGCGATACACATTCCTGTGCGCGCGAGCAGTCAGGACGCGAGTCTGCTTGAACAGTCCAGGTCGCCTCTCGTCACTTGCGCCCGACCCTTGTTGACCAGTGATCACGCGTTGCAATTCTGCGTCGACTGGGACAGCGTCGTTGGCGGGTGGAGGGGTGTTCGATGTATCGAAGGATGCTCTCGATCCTTCTTTGGGCAAGATGTTTCCTGCCCATTGGGAAGGTGTGCGAGTCTTCCATGCTTGCACCAAAGTGCGAACGCGAGCTTTCGACGATTCCTCATTTTCTGGGGTACGGTTGTCGACCGAAGATATATCGATAAGGAAATCTGCGCGCAAGAATTAGCGTAGAAACTTCCACATTCCGCAGGAACGGTTACTCACCGAGCGGGTTGACACCCTTCTCCACCTCGTGGTCCAGAGAGCTGAACCAGCCCAAGCAGTCTGACCGCAGACCAGAATACACGATCTCGCCTTTTGACAGCAGCGCGATGCGATCGAAAATGTCGAAAGCATCTGACCGTGGAGCGTGGATTGATAGTATGACGGTACGACCTCTTCGTGCGAGCTGGGATAATGTGAGCAGGAGGAGATACGAGGTGAAGGCGTCTGTCGTAAATCGTCAGCTTGCGGTGTTGCGTATGGCTGAGAGTGAGCGCTCACCCAGACCGGACGTCGGTTCCTACGAGAAGTGCTGTCAGTTGCGATTGACGTTGGAGCAAGTGAAGGACAACTCACATCCAAGATCAATACACTCGGCAGAGTGACAAGCACACAGCCGATGGACAATCGTCTTCAAGCAACGTCAGGATATTGTACAAGCCGACGTATTGTGTGGGGGGGACGTACCGCTTCTCTCCACCTGAAATACCCTTTCTCAGAGGCCCGCCTACGACCGTGTCCGCCGCGTCGCGCAGACCCAGCTCGTCAATGGTCTGCTCGACTATGATGGATATAGTCTTGTCAGATAATGATGCGGGGAGGCGGAGTCGAGCCGCCTTTATCGACTTGTCAGTACTGATATTGCTGAAACAGCTCTTTTGCTCACGTATGTCAACGTTTCGCGGACTGTCAAAGATGTCAGTAACTGCTTAATAAAAGATGGTAGAAGAACGGCTTACCTGTCAAACATTCTACCAAGTAATCTTGCTGCCTCACAAACCCTATTCTACGTTTCACTTCGGCTTTACCGAGCTTTCCTCCTCGACGTCCTCCGCTCGTGTCGCCACTGGCGGATACACTTGTCGCAGCGTAATACGCCACTTCACCGTTCTCGATAGGCAGTCCCGTCAGACGGTGGGCGATAGCGTTGAGCAGAGTGGTTTTGCCTGATCCTGATCCACCGAGACTGGTTATAGCACCGACGTTACTATCAGTATACGGTCTTTGTGCGGAAAATGAGGTAGACATGGTCCCCGGATAACGAAAGGGTCGAGACCGAAAGGGAGTGGGGAAGAGGTAAAACGCACATGGCTAGCATCTCGCCACTGCGGCACTCGCAAGCGACATCCTTCAAGATCCATCTCTTCTTCACCTTGTCTGTCTCTCCCTCGTTCTCAGCATCCGACTTGGCCCGCTTGGCAGTGAACAGCTTCGGCACCCATCTAAACCATTTACCCGTAAGTAAGCGGCGGACACAATAGCAACGGCGATAACAAGAAGACTTGGTAAACTTACGAAGGCGCCTTGTAATGCGGTACACCGATGACTAGACCGTCCACGGCCAGATCGAATGGTAGCGGAGGCGGCAGTTCGAGCAGTGCGTTCCTCGTCCCGCTGTCCATCTTGTGCAGCCCGCTTTGCGTGCGCGGCGCATGAACAGGAGCTGATTGTGGGGGATACGATGCCTCCTGCTTTTCGGGTACAGCTGAGACTGGCTCGCTGGTTGTCAGAGATCCGCGAGAGCTCTCGATGCGTTTCTCTGACAAGGGTATCGGTATCGATGCCGATGGCGTTGCAGTCGGCGTGACTTTCTCGTTGGCCGTCCCGTGTATCACTGTCTGAGCACCGCTGGATGGACCAGACTCGCGATCATACCCTTTAAATCCAATCAGTCCATCTGATTCTAGCGTCGTAGGATTTGAACTACCGAGGTCACCGATCGGCGGACCAAGAACCGGTACGCTGCCTCCAATATCCGATCGACCACTCATCGTATCGAGTCGCGTCCCGAAGCTCAGCTATCGAGCTTGACGCTAGCAGCTGACTGAGAGAAAGCTGTAGCTGGAGCTACAATCGAGGTCTTACGATATGCGCTGGAGCGACTTATCGATGGCTGAATTGTGTGAGAGGTGAAACACGCTGTTGGCGATAATGGTAATACCAAAACAAGACGAGATCTACCTCCACTTTTAGCGTTGTTACCGTAAAAAGTGCGTCACCGGTGTCTGCCTTCCACACTTTCTGTCAAGTGTTCAAGTATACAAGTGTAGAGCCGTGACGAGCACCGAGTCGAGGATGATAGACGCAACGAATATATATGCACAGACAAAGACCAACGGCCACGGCAATAGCAACGGCAATGTATCGCAATCGATGCTCGGTCGTACGGTGACCGTCTGTCTCGATCCCCGTCCCCGTCTCCGTGTGCCTTGGTCTCTCCCACTTTCCCTGGGAGGCGACCGCGTGACCCCGTGTCATTTTACTGGAATCAGCTCACGTCCCATGACAAAGTACACCAACATCACAAGTGCTATGATGTTGTCTGACGACTGTGCTCGTGGGCGATTTGGGACTGAATGACATGCATATGCAATACCTGACACTGACACTGACAATAGATCTATGATCCCTCAGAGCGATCACCGACATGCGCGACACGCTCGCCGCTCTCGCCGCTCTGCCGATCTCGTACTTCCCATCCGCTCTTGACACGGCTCAGTTCCCCTACTAATCCCCAAAGCACCTCATCGACCTCTCTCAGAACCCTCAACCTCTCCTCCAAACTCTCTGTAGCTGCTTCAGGCGTACTAACCTGGTTCAGTCCCGACAGCGGTCTGGTCAATGCAGATCGGACCAGGTCGTCGTCCCTTGACGATGTGAGGTATGGAACAGCTCTTGGCGGAGCGCCCCATTCGTCCACTACGCCTTCAGCTGTCTCTTTCTCTTTGTCCTTCCCTTTCCCTCTTTCGAACCCACTCGAGCTCTCTCCTTCGGTCAACCTGGTTGGGGCAGTGGGCGATGCACCTTGCGATTCGAGATTCGCCAGTGCAGGCGTATTCACTCCCAGACCCAGACGACGCATAGCAGCTTCAGCCGCCGCTCGACGAGCATCGTTCTCCACTCCGGTTCCGGATGGATGGTGAAGCCGCATTTCACCGGTTGGAGTGAAGATGACCGGTGCTTGGGATGAGAACGGGGTCGTGCTACCTGATACGAAATCAAGTTGAGGGGTTGTCGCAGTGGAGGTCGACGCCGCAGTAGGTAATGGCGCGGGTGAGGCAACGGCAGTATCTGATGATGGAGCAGGAGTCTGCGCTGAGTCTGCTTCTGTTCGACTGGGGCCGGCAGTGGGCCCAGCAGTAGAATCTCTCGACGCGTTAGACGCTGCGCTAGGGGCTGGCGCAGTGGTCGAGTCAGCTGGAGTCGGCCGATCGGTTTCTCTCAAGCCATCATTGGCTCGGGCCCAGAATGAAGGGGTCTGTCTAGGTCCAGCACCAAGGGGAGCAGAGAAGAATCTTCCCGGCGTAACTTGACCGCCCCAGATGCCTCTCTGAATCCGTCTATCTTCTTCTGACGGTCCACTACTGGCAGGATCGGTCGCTGCCGGTCTGCCATCGGGGAGCTGTGGTAACGGGAAGTAATCCTGAAAGTTCTGACGTATGATTTCGTCCATAGCGGCTTGGCGGACCCGTGGAGGGAGGGGGTTTTGCGGGACTGCTCCTGGCGCCGCGGGAGGTGGATTTCGCAGACCCGTTGGTCGAGTTGCTGCCGGAGTATGGAGGACGTCTCGACGACTGATTGAAAGACATATGAGGCTTAGCAACATTTAAGATAGGATGATGGTGAAGTAGCTCACCAAGTAGGACAGCTCTGCTGTCTCTCAAGCCAGCTTCGTAAACAGTGGAAATGGAAGACATGCCCACACGCGAGTCTCTTGGGCGTCTCATTCGGTCCACCAGCAGCACTCTCATCGTGAGTCTCGTCGGCACCGGCACCGGCACCGGCACCTGTCTCAGCCTGCGCACCGCGGGGTATCATCTCTTCTCTGCAGATGATACAGGTTCTGTCGCCTAATCGATCCAACTCTTCGACGGTAGCGTCGGGATACAAAGCGTCCATATCTCGAGTAGCGCGGCGATAGCGGATCAGATCCCCACATCGAGAGATGAACGAGCGGAAAGTCATGTATACGTCTCGTAGGATGTGCAGGGGCAGACCATAATGGAGAAGGATGACGGAGAAGAAGGATAGGTAAGTGAGCAATTTGACGAAATCTGTAATGTGGAGTAACAGGATGAGCGACGATGATTTCGTACTGACTACAGGGCAAGGATGCGCAGAGAACACACTCACCAACAGCCAGATCCACGTAGAACAACCACATACTCTTCTCCTCCCAACTGGGCGCGTCTGCGCGTCCCCTAGCTCTGCGAAGATCAACGAGATTCACACCGTATCGCAGCGCTGTGCCAGAGATGGAAGCGAGAAGAATCGTGAACTCGGAAGCGAATAGGACCATGGCAGAGACTCCGTCTACGAGGATGGTCTCGAGCGAATATGTCACGAGGAGGATATCGAATACGGTCAGAAGGGCGATGATGAGGGTTATGCGGAGGTGGAAGAGCGTTGGTGGGCCGGGCGGTGGGATTTGGTCCATCTGCAGTGCAGCAAGTAAGCCGGACAGCAAGTAAAGTAGTTTCCACAGCAGCAAAGAAGTCATGGTCATCAGCACTGCCTGTGTCCCGGAGACACGTCCGTACTCACATAATCGACCCGGTCCGCAGTGATCCAGTGAAAACATTTGAGGAACAGCAAGAGACTGTACATGAACGCGAACGGCGCGGAGAAGTCGTCCCTGCGCACTGATGTGTGAGCTCTGTGCTACTATCTGCGAGGGAAGCGTAGAGCTCACCGGAAGATGGTGAGGGCCAGCAGAGACTCTGTGAGGAACATCCATAATCGCTCGAAGAGATGCTACGTAGCGACAGAATGTCAACATCAGCTATGCATTCGTTCTCATATGAGACAGTATGAGATGTCGTATTTGACACCACACTCACCTCGTACTCGATCGCTCGCAGTTGACCGAAGAAGACTTTCTTTATTGCTATCCCGAAACAGATGGCGTTGAACAGCGCAAAGTTGGCCAGGATCTATATATGTATCAGCGTGAGTATAACCAGAGGAGCTTGATCTTTATTACGAGGAAAAAAGCTAAGTTGGGAGGAAGAGGGAGAGAGGTTGGGGCTCACCATCAAAGCACCACTACTCCGTCCCACAGCTACAGCCGCAGCGTAAAAGTTGGCTCGACTGTGCAGCGCCGAGCTCACCACGCCGCCCGCGAAGATGGTCGAGGCCAGACCGTATATCGCCAGTCGGGGCGGGGCCATCTTGCCCCCTCTACTCTGAGTCTGGCGATGATACTACCGTCTAGTTCGCAGGTCAATCGAGCCGGATCCTCTTGAGCGGGCGTGGTTGGACAAGACGGGCTCGGCCGGAGTGATGATTGCCCTAGTCCCCTTAGGCGTTGCTCATCAACCTCCTCTGAAACGATCGTGTCGGCCCAGCTGAGGATGTGCTGAGATGATAGCTAGTGTGGTGGGATATGCAGTGCTCGGTTGTGATTGTAATGCACCAGTCGACAAACCATAAAGGAGGTGAAAGCAATGCTTGACGCGGACGTGGAGGATGCAAGATGTAGATGAAGATGACGGTGGCAAACTCAACGTGGCGGCCATCTCCGCATTCACTCAAATCAACACGCGTGGCATATCCCTCCGACTATGGGACAGAGTTGTGACTTCAAAGTATTTCAATGCGGTCTGTACAGTACATGGACACCATGTCTATTTTCTATTATATGGATCGATCTCTCGCCGCCCCATCACATCCTCCCACTGTATTATAAGAGTGATTTCTCCTGACGCCTCATCCGCCCTACTCGCTTCGCTGCGCCGGCAAAACAATCTAGACTGAGCAAGTCAAGTTCTGCAGACTGGCATAAGAGCACGAGTACCCAGGCCACCTCGCGTCGAAGGGCACCTTGGTAGTGTTCAAATTGTAGTACTGGGGAGTCGCGTCCCACGCCCAGGCGTCCTCGAGTGCCGAGCCGTGTCGCACGAGCTGCATGTCAGCGCTCATTGCTCTGGAGGAAAACTTACTTTGTCCTCGGACCATTTACGTCCCTGCGTGAACGAAGCAGGTCAGTACCGGAACGCAGTGAATTCGAGGAGTGAAGAGACTTACGTAGATGCACATTCCCGAGGGCACTTGCCAGCCGTTTTGGCCCATGGGGACGGTGATCACGGGGTATCCTATAAGGTCAGCTCCGGGTGCGCTATGTTATGACTCACCAGCATACGCGGGCACACTCGCACACGAAGAGGATGCACCACCTCCGCCGACGTTGGGCACGAGAAGGCTGTTCATATAAGCATTTGATGCGGACCCAGACACTTACCCGTCAAGTTCGATGGTGGTGCCGTTCTCGAAGGTGTAGGCCATTCCGAGGTCGATGGCGGCCTGGGATCGAGTACGACGCCAGTACAAAGCGTACCAGTAGCCCTCGTCCATGGTGCCGTTGGTGGCCACGGCGAGGTCAAAGTAGTTCTCGCCCGTCGCAGTGTTGAACCTAAAGTATACGATCAACAGCGTTCTCGGCGGAGGGCGCTTACCAGTAAGTCCCGTTACCCAGAGCTCCGGTAGTAGCGTTGTTGGCTCGGTTCCAGGCCGTGACGTCCGCGAGCGTAGTGAAGTTGTTGCGCTCGTCTCCGGCTAAACTCGTCAGCGAAAGTCACGTCGTCAGCGGACTCACCAGGGAAAGAGGCCTCTGCGAGCCAGTCGGCATAGCCGGCAGCGAGGTCCACAAGCAAGTATCGGCTCGAGGCAAGCGCGGTCGAAGTGTTGATGGCGTCCCCCCATCCGTAGATGTTTTGGACCTAACATTGTTAGTGCCACACTCTCCTACTCTACGTTGCGGCGACTCACTTCCAAGATGTGGGGGATCGGCTCAGTGATGTTGATGATGGTCGCGCCGGCCGCTTTCAGCTCTTCAACTCTCTCCATGAAAAGATCGTATTGCCCAGGAGAACGGATACCGGCAACAGTTGACCAGTACGGGTTCCATGGTAGCTGCGCATGAATTCAATCAGCAAAGCTCGACACCACGAACATATGCTCTTCGCTCCGTACACCACTTACGCCGTAGACCGCTGACTTGAGGATCTCCTTGGTCCCTGCTGCGGCAGAGTACCCTGCAGCAGGGGTCTTACCGAATTGATCCCATGTTGCGTTGTCGTACGTGTCCACACTATTAAGTAAGCCGGTGAGCAACGAGGTCGAGGCTGAAGGCGCAATGTACTCACCCGTAGATCGCATCCAAGAGGTACGCGGCGTCCTTGACAGTTCGTGCGAAGGTGCCCACGGTGTCATGGTTGAACGAACCTGGATCAAGGATCGGATCAGTCACTTATGACAATTTGTGCAAAGCTAGTAACACAAGTCTACTGACCTGGCACAACGCCGTCTCGCGAGGTGAGTCCGACACTGGGTTTCAAGCCGACAACGCCATTGTGTCCCGATGGATGCAGCACGGATCCGTGCGTCTCGGTACCGAGGGCAAGCATGACCTGGTTCACCCTGACCGAGATGGCGGATCCCGTCGAGCTACCAGCCGTTTGCTACCACCGTCCGCCGTCAGCTTTTACTGCTTGACACCAGAGCTTCCGGAACGAGATTTCACCTGAGTAAGATTCCAGGGGTTACGGGACTGTCCGCCTCGGGTGCTGTAGCCCTCGCTGAAGTTGACGGTGGCGCGGTGATCGGCGTTCTCGGCCTGCGGATGATCACGAGCTGCTCAGTATGCGAGGCTGGCCCAACGCTACTTAACGTACCAAGTTTGCGTGACCGAGGATGATAGCCCCCGCTTCGCGCGCTTTGCTAATGACAAGTGCTTCTCGCGGGTAGTACTGGCCCTCAAGAGCAGCGCCACCTTCGGAGGACGACACGTTGTCTTGGGTACTGATCCCAGCGTCCCGGCGTTAGCTTCGACCAACAGATAGGCAGGGCTTTACCGACTCACTAGATGTTGTCCTTGACCAAGATGGGGATACCGTGGACTGCAGGTCAGCCATGCTCGATCTCGGCAACTTACGAGGACCCCTGTATTTGCCCGAAGCTCGCTCCGCATCGAGCGAGGCGGCGATAGTCAACGCGTCCGGGTTGACAGCGAGCACCGAGTGCAAGTAGCTGCAAGTCCGGCTCGTCAGATGTGCTTGGGCGACTGTGGGTAAGGATGCGGCGTGCTCACCTGTTGGTCTGGTTGATACGAGCGATGTAGCACTCGGTCAATTGCGTAGCGGTCAGCGTACCGTTGCCGAACCACTCCTGCACCTGATCGACGGTCGCGCCTTCGATGACGAGGCCATTACATTTGGGCTATCATCCATTCGTCAGCCCTCCTTCTGTCGGCGAGCAGGACGATGATTTTGGGTGTGAAACACAACGCACCATAGGGAAGACAGTGTCATACTTGGTCTCGCTACGGGTGTTGAAGTTGGCGGTAACGCCCAGCGCTCCGGCGCCGAGGGCGAGCAACGCTTTGTATACAGTCATCATCTTGGACGCTCTGATCTTTTCTCTGATCTGATCTGATCTGGGCGATGCTTAATTAACTTTGCAGATCTCTCCCAGGCGAACTTAGTTATATACCTCATCCATTGGTTTGGATTCTGCACTTTGCTTTTTGCTTATCTGCCATGGAGAAGCGTCCCTGAAGCCCGGTCGGAATCTCATGATACGGATCCCGGAATCGATCTTCTCTAGCGCTTCCAAGCTTTCAAGTGCCCAAGCGCCGGACGCTCTGCGCCTGAGGTAGCCCGTTTCGTCCGGAAGGAAAGAGAGAGCATGCGCCAAGGATACGAACTGTTGCCAGGCGTACTTGTGATTGGTTCGGGTCTAAGCGTCTGCCTCGGTCTCCAGAATTCAGAATTCGGGACCGACCGATTATCCGGGCGAGTCCTCGTGCGTCTGCGGGTAAACGTATTTTGATACTCGTATACTTAAGCATCCCAATCCTGCGCTTCCCGCAAGCCATGCTTCTTCCCTGGGTTCACCATTAATTGGAAGCCTGCGAGTCTTCGACCCGGATTGAGAAGTAATGTTGTAATGCTGCATCCCAATTTGTGCTTGCTTGGCGGAAGTAGCAATACTCCTCAGGTCTGGTATATGGCATGGAAGCAGGTCAGGGCTGGGCTCACTGCGTCGTCAAGCGAGATACTTATCAGCTTTGGATGAGAAACGATAAGGACTCACAGGGGCCGAAGCGCTTCCACAATTCCGACTCAGGCAGGACCGTCCCGCTCCGCAATGCAGTGCTCTTCGATTGCGCAGATACGGCGCCCCTCACGCCGGTAGCTGTGGGAGGGTTGGTGGGGGCGCGAAAATCAGTGTGGCTGCGGCTGCAGCACATGTTTGTTCGGGCATGCGAGTCGTGTTGGCTCATTCACAGCGAAACCATCGTGGGACGACAGGTTTGGACATGAATTAATTTCATCGATCGGATCGGCGACACGCCTTGCCCAAGAGTGCTACATGATACCGTTCATTCCTGCGGTCTCTGCTTTCAGCTTGCGAGGCCGATGTGAAAGGAATATAGAAAGAGTTGCGCGTAGGAGATACCTGATACAACCTCTACTAGA
>JALPBZ010000257.1:0-21941 GCA_026538355.1 Cryptococcus sp. GC_Crypt_5
CTGCCACGGTCCATCACGCTCGCCCTCGGGCTTGAATGCGGTGTTCGCTCATTATCCGTCGTGCTGTTTCCAGGAGACATGGGCAGGCGCATTGGCGCAGCAGAGGGTGTTGTCGGGCTGTGCGAAGTCTTGCCCAAGAACGATTCCATCGGGTTGAAACGCGGAGTGTACAAGGGCGTGTTGGGCGAGGAGCCGGTGCCGTGCGCATGAGGCGGGAAGCTGAATGCTGGCAATACGATTGAGGGGGGCGCTTTGGTACGGAAACTCGGTTGGTGTGGGATTTCAGCTGTAGTGGCCAATGGCGGTGTGGGCAGTGGCGCGTCGATGACGATCTGAGGTGCGAGGTAGCCGTATTCGCCGATACTGACAACGGAGGACTTGCGAGAATCCTTCGATGACCGGCGCAGGCTCTCGACCAGCGATCCGTTACGAGAGCTCAGAGCTGAAGACTTGCGGGAAGCTTGTCCAGACTTTGACGAACGTCGCGTATCGCCCGATACGCGCCGAAGTGTACTTTCTTTGACCAGTGAGAGGCGTCGTTCGGCAGCAGACGCCCGTCGCGACTCTGCGCTGTCCGAGACAATGGACTGACGATGTATGCTGGAGGGCTTGGCGATAGAAGCCCGCTTCTCAGCTAATGATCCGCGTCGTGACGCTTCGCCATCGGAAACGACTGATTGACGACGCAGTGAGGCTCGTAATGGCGAAATACCCAGAGGTGTAATCCGAGCAACCGGGAAGGATCCTGCGGCACGCTTCTCCAAGATACTAGCCGCCTCTCGCGCTTTGGGCGCAGCGGAGAACCACGGATTGGAGGCAGAGCGAGATAGCGATGGTCGAGGCAAGACGGCGCCTGGTGGCACGCCTGCTGTTGGCTCAGGGATCTCCCACGCTGTCGCTGCGCGTTGTACTGCTGGTCTGGATCTGCCACGGAGGATGACCGACGGCGCGGCTGGGGCGGGTGGAGTACCTATACCGTGGTGCGCAGGCTGGGTGAATCGTGGCGCCATCAGCGGGGCAGGAGAAGCAGCGAGCGAACTGTCGGAGGGAGTCTGGACCTCTTGGGCTCTAGCGACCGAGGCGAGAGGGAAGTTGGAGAGAATTGTGGGAACAGAAGTGGACTTGAGCTCTGGCGTTGCCTGGTATGATGCGGTCCGGATCTCTGAGTCGTCGTCGGACTCGTCAGAGTCGGGTGACCACGAACTGATCGCCGCTCTTGCTCGCGCCACAGCATTGAGGTCAGGCTCGCTCTCTGCCTCGCTGTCGTAAGTGACTTGGACCACCTCTGAGAAGCGCCGGCGCAGCAGCTCCATACTGGCGATATTGCGTAGCCTGGCGTCTTCTTGTGGGTCCATGTTGGATCCGGTGGAGAGGACGCTCGACCGTCGTCGAGTCGAGCCCAGACTGCGAGTGCTGGAGCGTCTACGCTGATTGGCAAGGTCAAAGCCGAGCAAGCTGGGGTTACTGTCTCTTCTCTCCCCGTTCGCACGCATCTTGCCCTTGGCGAAAGAGACAGTCGAGATCCGTCTGCCATCAGTGCTAAAGCTGCCCCGCGGAGAGAGAGAGATGATCGAGCCTCGTGGCGACGGTGTCCAGCCAGGCGAGCTCAATCCGCCTCTAGAAGTTTGAGGCCACCTGCCCCAAGCTGGACTGTTCCAGGCAGGAGAATCGTCGCCCAGCGCTCCCTCGTCGTCATCTTGGTCATTTTCTCTCAGCGCATCGTATGCATCGTGGTCCTGCGATTGGAAGTCGTGCTCTTCGTACTCGAAAGCTGGGTGATCGGGGAACGCGGGTGAACCGTTGGAGTACAGCGAATCGGGTGAGTCGGATGAGCTTGATGCTACGTCGTGGGAGAATGTGTCGACGAGTGCTTTGGCGGTGTTTGGCGACAGGGTTGGACCCGGCGAGTAGAATTGCCTGCAGCAGTGACTGTCAGCTACTGACTCTAGTGTTGCACTGTCTGGTCACTCACCGAGATCGAGACATCTTGGCAGGGTGAGTCTATATAGATGGTCGCGGTGACGAATGTCTCGAGCCGACTATAGGTGCTATGGGAAGGGTTGTTCTATATCTAGTGAAACAATTAAGGCAAAGGTAAGACCTGCGCGCAGAGATGCGATGCTGGGTGGTCTATAAGTACAGTTGAGAGTGACGACTGATTGAGCCAGAGTTGTGTTATGTACGGAAAGAGTCTCGATCCGAAGCGCGATGCTGAGCTATCGCCGGTATATGTCAAGAGCCGGTCGCTCAGCCAACATTGCATGCATGCATGGGTGGATGGGTGGATGTTACTCAGTCCGGTGCCTCTGCGGTCAGCTTGCATGCTGAATGACTGCATCAGGGGTTTCTCTAGAAAGCAGAAAGCGAAAAGAGGAGAAGGAGAAATGGGCGGGTTAGCGGTTTAGCAAGAAGGCTGCGAGATGGCTGACGTGCCTGGCACTCTCCGTCCCTTAGACGAGCTAGGTTCTGAACCGTCGATCGTTTAACCCTCCTTATTATTGCGCTCGTGCTTCCGTGCACTCGTGCAATGGTGTGCATTACGTTTACTTTTAGTCATGCAGTGCTGCAGTGCTGCAGTGCAGCGATCACTTGCTGCGTGTGCGTAGCAGCGGCGCTCATCGCGTAAGCAGGTAGCGACGACCACAAGATATCAGCGTCGAAGTCGAAGCGCATTTGGAAAGTGTTACGCGATACTTCTACTCACTGTCAACCGCCCAAGATGGCTGATAAAGCAGTTATTAACCGCGGCGCACTGATTTCTCCCCTCTACCTGCACAAGTGCAGTCGCGTCCGATGGACCAGTAAGCGGGAGCATACTCGATCGAGGATGTTATTCCGACACCGTCCTGATTATCATGCTCGTCTGACACAGTTTTGGCTCTGTCATACACTCGCCGCGTGGCTCTGGCGATCAAGCGGGCTGTGGAATTATCATAGCCATTGCACTGCGGATACTTCATGTTCGCTGGTGTTCAAGCAACTGTTTTCCGTGCATGTGCAGTGGTCGACAGATATTTGCAACGCCTGTCCTCGCTGTGCTGAGATTGTGCAAGAGTACGAATAAGGAGGCACAGGAGCCACCGATACATACTCTCTTCTCCTTTCGTCTGAGCGACACAATATTCGTAGGCCATGCGCACACCACGTCTCCTTGGCTCCAGACGTCGTATGCATCGAGCGTCTCCCATGCATATCCGCGCAATGAGGTAGTTGTGCAAGGATGCCGTTAACGTGAGAGACGATCAACGCACAAGAGTCATACAGTGCATATTCGCTTCCCGAATTACGCGACGCTCAGCCATCTGTGTAATTACTAGATTACTAGATAACTTTCGCCCGCTGTTCGCCTCGCAATTGACGGCGTGGAAAATCACTCCGTTCAGCGAGCGCGCGAGCGTCATTCGCGATTCCTTCAGCTAAAGCATGCACATGCATGGTGCCTGCGTGGACTGACCCACCTGGCGAGCCAAGTCGTCTTCGCTCGAGCGCATTGTTGATAATGACAAACTCAAGCTTTTTTTCCTTTCAGGGACAGGCGCAGGAACAGCGAGGAACCGGAAGAGAAGAGAAGGAGAAAAGAACATGGCATGATACCCCTGACGATCGCTCCGATTTCGCTGGGCTGACCGAAGATCAGAGCTTAGTCACAACACTTGCACTTTCGAGCCGCGACGAGCGGCTATGCAAGATGGATGTGGTCGTCGACGCGGGCGCAGTCGCAAGCCCGTCTCAAGCTTACTAAACACCAAGCCTCGACGCCTTGGCTGCGAGGCACCCTTCGTACTCCGTCTCCAACGAGCACGACAAGTGCGAAGCTTCGTCTCCTATCTGATCTGACTAAAAGGCACAAAGAGGAACCATCATCCCCACGCCCAGCTCTCGCTTCTGAGAGGGGTATCATTGCACCGTGCCAAGGCCGTCACATCAAGATCAAGGTGGGGCGAGGCGCCAAGGCGGGTTGTTAGCGCGACATCAACGCTTACTCCAGGGGATCAAGTGAACCGAGTAGCCTATGTATGTGCGCTCGCAATGTTCGGTGTGTCAATGCAACTCGTCTGCTTGAGGATAGCGTCGTGCTCTCAAGACTGCATATTGGTTTCAGCCATGACTTATAGTTTGGCAACTTGCATATCTGGCGAAGGCGCTGACTTGCCGACGCCTTGGCGGAGTTCGTCGTACTCGGATCACTTACTTGCGTCTACATCCGTATTTCTACAGATGCGCACGAGAATGAGCAACTCGTGTTGAAACATTATGTATCGAGGACCACCTCCATACATGACTTTAGGCAAGGGGGAAAGACGGATAAGCAACCAACACCGCAAGAACCACTTGCCCCTTCGGACCGGGAAAGGCGACTGGTGTGCAAGAAGACTTAATGTGTATAGTGGTCCGTATGTGGATAGCAGCAGATGGGTTTGATGACATTGATGGAGTCCCGGGTCCGCCGGGCACTTTCGCCTGGTGGATTAAGAGTTGGTCGTACCCTGTACTGGTCGGTAGAAGCTTGGCTTGAGGCGCAAGTGAATGCGAGATAGATATGTCGTAGCAGTACACGATCCTCAAGAGCGAATGTCAGGTATCCTCTGCTCATCCTCGATTGGATTCGCTCTGGCTTTAGCGATATGTCATGAAGTAGCTGAGCACAAGAACTGGCATAAACACAGGTGATGACAAGCAACGCTGAACTGGACGACCTCCACTTGCACTCACATGCTGGACAGAGACAATGAGCCAATTCCACGTCATTTGCCACTCGTCATTCGTCATCCGGAGCCCCTCCACCAGTCAGCGCGACTAGGCTACCGTCAGTGATTCAACCATGTTGCTCCGAGCGGACATCTATCAAACACCAACGCTTGACACAATCATCCGCTGTTCATCTCCTCAACGAGATACTGATCTACACCCCAAAACCGCAGGATGGTATCGTCAGACACCGTCTTGACCGTTGTCAAGGTAAGTTCTCTCTCCAGTAACAGATCTTCAGCTGGCTGCGCATTCTGCTCCGCTGAGCTGACCTTCAACTTGTCAGTACGCCTTTGGCGCGTCGGCGACGCTTACTGGTCTGGCCGCGGGCGGATTATGGTACTTCCAACGATCGTTGATCTACCCCTCGTACGTTCCCGAGGGCTCGCGGAAGAGTGAGTGTCCTAATGTGCTCGTGTGCTAGCCGTACTCCTGCCCATCACTCTCATACACCAGTCGTCTGATCTGCGTCTCGATTTATGGACTGTACTTACCATTTGGCTACTCGCAGTCGTCCCGAGACCTATCGAGCTGGGATGCCCATACGAGGATGTCACTCTCACGTGTCCGGACCACGTCAAAGTGAAAGCCTTTGTTGTTCCCGCTCGGATCAACCCCATAAGCACGGAAGAGCTGAAGTCGCTCAATTCCGCCGACCGGAAAGTGCGGTGTGAGAAGGAGATGGAGACGTGGACCGAAGAGATGGGGGATGAGAAGGCTATTGAAGTAAGCATGGATGCTATGGTCTCGTGATCGTGCAGCTCGCTCAATGCTGAGCTGGAATAGTACGCCAAATCCAGACCAACGGTCATCTTCTTCCATGCCAACGCGGGTATGTAGTGCCCGAGATACTCTCTTTGGTGTTACTAACCAACATCACAGGTAACATGGGTCATCGAGTGCCTCTGGCAAGAAAGTTCAACGTGGACCACAAATGCAACATCTTCATGTTGAGTTATCGAGGGTGAGCTGCCGCTTGCATCATGCTAGCTGTAGTAGCTCACACCCTCGTCAATCTCAATTAGGTACGGCCTATCAGAGGGTCATGCGTCCGAGACTGGTGAGCTATACGTAGACCCGCGAGTCCACATCAGCTCACAGCCATTGATAGGCATACAGACCGATATCGAGGTGCGCACAGAGAACAGTTCGCCGGCGTACAAGCGCTAACATGGCTATAGACGGCAATCGAATATGTCCGAGCGCATCCTATCCTCGGCGAGACCAAGCTTGTGGTGGGTGTTGTGTAGGCCTGTTGAAAGATCTCATGCTCATTCGTGTGGTCAGCTATACGGCCAATCTCTCGGTGGCGCGTCGTGCCTGTATGCAGCTAGCAAGCATAGTGATCTGGTGAGAGCCTCTCCGCGAGGCAGGTCGGCAAGTGTTAGCTGACGAGTTTGTCGCAGTTCTCGGGCATCATTCTCGAAAACACATTCTTATCATTACAAACCCTCATCCCACACATCCTTCCGCAGATCCCAAAAGTCCTCCTTCCAATCCTACTAACAGAGCACTGGGACGCAGCGAAGACCTTGCCTCTAGTCTCGACCTCGACGCCAATACTATTCATCGCTGGAACGAGGGATACTCTCGTGCATCCATCGCAAATGCAATCGCTCTACAAGCTCCGACAGAAATACGGTGGTCGTGCGAGATGGAAGGAGTTTGATGGGGAACATAATGATACGTGCTTACAACCTGGGTATTGGGAGGAGATCGGGAAGTGGTTAAGGGAAGAAGTGGAGTCTACGGGTAGTCCGACCGGTACTAGTGCTGGGCACGAATCTGAGAAGGACAGTGATTTCGAAGAGTACAGTCATGTCACCGCGGAAGAGGCCGCGGAGGGGAAGAAGGACCTCTGAGCTCTGGTCCGTAGATCGCAGAGGCAGCGCTTGTCTATGCATATTTTCGTATCATGTAACATGGTCAACAGACCCACAGACAGTTGTGTAAATATAGACATCATCGGCGGTCACCGCCCACTGCTTGAGATCGGGATTTCAGGCCCGCCGTGCCGACAGTCACCAATTATGACGCATTAACCTGTGCGTTCGCTCGTGCTATCGTGTGCGAGCACAGCTGGTTATCGCAACATAACCGAAAAGACTACTCGTGCTGTCCATCTTCCACCTTTGCTCTCATTATTGGTCTACAAAGAGCATAAGAGAATAAGCACAATGGTTCATTCGGAGATACTGCATAAGAAGGCCGTGGCCGTGATCACTGGCGCTGCGTGAGTGTGTGACCGTATATCTTCTGTATGCCTAAACGAAGCTACGCAATGACGGTCAAAGTCGATGTTGAACAGCGATCACTGAGCTGATATCCAATTCGTTGTTGCATATAGATCGGGAATAGGACTGGCCGCTGCACATCGATATGCGCGCGAGGGCATGTCGCTCTTCCTGGTGGACGTGGATGAGAGCGGGCTCAAATCGGCTTTGGAGCAATTGAAGGGCGTCAGTGGCGTCGGCGAGGTGCACGCGCTGGCAGTCGACGTCAGCAATCTGGAGCAAGTGGTCGGGTTCCGGGATAAGGTCTTGGAGGAGTTTGGCGAGGTGCGTGCTGCGTGCTGGCTTACTTCCAGGTTACTGTTCTCCCTTTCGATGAGCCTTGAAATTGACATTTCCATTTCCATCGTGCACACCGATAGATCCACGTCCTCATGGCCAACGCGGGCATATCGCGTCCCTGCCCCGCCTTCTCCCTCACCACGCCCCTGCAGCAACTCCAGGACTCGTGGCATTCAGTCCTCGACACAAACTTCCGGGGCGTGCTCAACGTCGCGCAGGCGTTCGCGCCTATCATGGCCATACAGGAGAACTCGAGCGCTATCATCGTGACGGGTAGTAAGCAGGGCATCACCTGTCCCCCGTACGTCTTTGCGTCTTTCACTTGTCCCTTCCCGCAGCGGTAGAGCAGTGATGACTATTTATATGATTTACCGCTAATACGTGTGTTCGTCTCACAGAGGCAACGCAGGGTACAACGTCTCCAAAGCCGCCGTCAAGACGTTCACCGAGCAGCTCGCTCACGAGCTCCGCAATGTACCTGACAGTCGCTGCTCCGCCCACTTGTTCGTGTAAGTGACCCTTCACCTCTTTCCCGAACCACGCTCTGGCGCCTCTCGTCGACGAAACTTCGTGCTGTTGTCCGAAAGTCAAAGCTCGACGCTGACTCCGTATTGAACAGTCCCGGCTGGGTACACACCGGCTTGACAGGCGCCAAGACCAATCCTACCAAGCCGTCAGGCGCGTGGACACCCGAGCAAACGGTGGATTACATGATAGAGCGAGTCTTCGACGACGGGGACTTTTACGTTATTTGCCCCGATAACGAAGCTACCTCCGTGAGTCTCCCTGCCGAGTCATCCCAATCTCGACTATCAGGCTGATGTCTCGCTATGTCTGTGAAGACTCTCGACAAAGCACGAATCCAGTGGAACCTCGGTGACATTATCGAAAATCGCCCGGCCCTCTCCCGCTGGCATCCCGGGTGTGAGTAATCTTTGCTGTAGAATGTGCGGTACATCTTTCTGACAACATTCATTTGAAATCTTGATCGCTATCTTCATCTCCGTTCGCCGCAACTGCGACTGTCCTTGCCCATGTCCCTGTTCACCGTACTCTTGTGTCGTTTCTCTTTCCACTGGACACATACGCCTGCGCGCACGCCTACAGATCAAGCCCGTTTCGAAGAGTTCATCGCGGGCAAACAGGGTCTTAGCCCCAATGCTCGAAGCAGGAGTAGAGGTCGGGCGAATGACAAGTTGTTGGGCGTCCCGTCCGGCGCGGATTTCATGTAGCCTAGCGTGGGTTTTAGCATGAGACGAGGTAGAAAGGACAGCAAGGACAGCAAGGACTTGAGAGTGCACGGGTGGCATGTAGCATGACCGGCAAAAGCACGGAGTTGTATGTGGAGAGTGGATATTTGTATGCGGGAAGTGGAGATCAACTCTCGATGAAGTACATGCAAGAGTCACTTGGTACACAATGATTGCTTCATGGCTGTGCATTGCGCACTGTGCACTGTGCATGACACGATCAGATGATCATTGAGCAGTGTTACGTTCCTGCGCTTGAGCCCAATCCCACATCCTCCTCTCTTCATCCTCAATCTCCCTCAAGCGCTTATCTATACTCTCCCTCTTGCGCTGCAGAGTAGAGAGATACTCCTCATCACTGAGTTTGCGCACTGGCAGGAAACTCGATAGACCCGACATCATCCGTTCGGGCAGCGTGGTGCCGATGGCTTTGCGTTGGTCCGCCTCTGATAATTTGAGCGGGGTGTCAAAGCTTGCTTGCATCGGTGCTGCTGGTGCTGGTGCCGATGGGGCTGATGGCGGAGGTTTTCTTGATGGTGCTGATTGTGTTTCTGCTACAGTGGCAGGTGCAGAGGAAGGAGGCGAAGACGTGGCAGGCGTGGATATAGCCTCAGCGCGCTTAGCTAGTATTTGCAGCCGTATAACCCGGAGCTGGTTGGCGGAGAGTTGTATCCCCGAAGCGATCAGAGCCGAGGTGATAGCCGCTCTGACCAGCGTTGCTCGGCCACCTAGATCACAAAGTAAACGAGATCGATCAGTTCATCTCCGAATCCAATAGCAGATGAGAAGGGACGACGCACGGAACGCAGTGGACAAACCACCCCCTGCCAGAGCGCCCGCAAAGGCAGAATCGATCATCCTGTCCATCCTCACTTCGCCGATACTCCGCGGCGCATCTCGCTCGGCGATAGAGTAGTCGAGCTCGGGCAATTTCCCTCTGGCCTTGTCGCTGAGCTGTAATTGGGCCAGACGGCGAGCGTGCGAGTGAGTCGCTTGCGTCGCTAATAAGATCGGTGAGACGAGGTATTCCCGGATACCTACCGTCGTACGGCGTATCAGCATCTGTGCTTTTTGGCATTGACGATGATGAAGGATGGCGAGGTAGCTCACCGAAAAACGCTAAGCCTGCTATGGACAAATTGATGGTCATGTTGATTGAGAGGGCAAATGGGTTCTTGGATTGGACCACTCCAATTGACGCCCCGGTGATCGCGCCGACGGTTCCTACATCGATACAGTATTAGCCAGTTGTAAGTGATGGCACCATTCAGACCATATCAGCGAGAAGGGCCTCAACTTACCACTCGCTAGGACGCTCTTGGCTACGAAGATGGGCGAGCTCGGGTCGAAGGGGATGAACAGCGGAGAGCGTGCGCTAGCGCTGGAGCTAGAGCTGGGACTCGAGCTCAGACCGGCCGTATCTGTAGTTGCCGACGACATCTCTGGGCGCTCTGCAATCTATCACAAGGACTCGATATGACTGTTACTGTTGAAATGGCTCTACAGGTATGGTAGCAGCAAAGTCGAGCAAAGTCGGTGTGTCGTCGTTGAAATTCATGTTTCAGGCAGATTTGCCCAAAGCGGTAATTCAGTCCAAGAGGTATTGTCGCGTTTTGTGTAAACACGCGATTCTGTCTGCATGACAGTCAATGATTATTTTGCTCTCAGCTGCTCAGCTTCGTCTCCGTCACTCAGCTTCTTTGCCATACACAGCGCGCAGCGAGGCAGACTGACCACCTCTCGACACGCCTGAACCAATTCAATCAAGACGCTATCGTTCCAAGGTCCAGACGTCATTTTGCGGGTCCCGACTGTCGTTCAACCCGATACACCGAGTCATTGGAGGATGGTCCCGGTTACATAACTCTGACAACAACAACATAACCGACAATAGCAACAACACCACCTCTTCCACACTCTCGACTGAGGTCATCGAAAATCATTCGGATAAGCTAACATGCCCGCGTCATCGCTCGCTGCGCTGATGGCGTCTCCGGCAACGTCTGGCGGGGACGCAACGCTCATGGCCCATGGACAGACGTTGCCTGATATATCCCTTGGCTCGCTCGGATCCAGCTTCAGATCAGAGGACGAGGAGAGGAGGGAAGAGCAGAGAAACTCTGGTCCTACAAGACTCGCTGCTCGAGGTCAGCCTCCTTCCGCTTCCTCCTCTCATAGGTATCGTCATTGACAAGACCTGACATACACTATCTCCTCAGGTAATCGATATGGCGCCCGGGCAAACTCTCCCGAAACGTCCAACTCCGCCTCAATCGCTACACCATCCCCTCCCCATGCGCCCGCATCAGCCCTCTTATCCCTGTCGCCGCCAACGACCGTCCGCAAATCATCCTCTCACTCCGCTCTTCCAGACTCGCAAGCACCGCGACGACCTCGTGTTCTGCGAAGAGAATCAATCTCATCAGCAGAATCGTCCGACAACGATGCGCCCCTAGAAGCGCGGTATGGTGCAGCGGACACGGACGACGATGAGATGCTCAGCGCGCTCAGTCTGGCCGTGAGTCCTGGGAAGACCGGTGTGCCGAGGAGAGAGAGTTATCATGGTGGACCAAGTAGAAGAGGAGGGAGGCATAGTGTTGCTGCGGGCGATGTGGGCGGCAATGGGCCTCTGACATTGCGAGATCAGGAAAAGGTACGTCTCGTTCTACTTTCTGGTGACAGCAGCGTCGGGTGCCGATCTTCTATTTTGGAGTTGTAGCAACTCGAAGAAACCAAGAAGGAAGTGTTCAACCTGCAGCTCGAGAACCACTTTCTCAAGGAGAGACTAGCGAACATGGCCCCGGAGCATATCGAAGCGGCACTGAAGGAGAACGTCAAGCTCAAACTGGAGATCCTCAACTTATCCAAAGAGCTAAAGAAGCTCAAGAAGCTGATTCTGCAGCAGGACAAAGATCTGGGTGCCGCTCAGCGGAGTGGCGATGTACGCGAGATGGAACGAATGTGGAGGGAGGAGAAAGAGCGGCGGAAAGTCGCTGAAGCCGAGCTCAAGCGATTGCAGGAGAGTGGAGCAGCGGAGGAAGAGCTGAGAGCGCAATTGGAGGATACCGAGGCCTCGGAACAGGTCTGGCGGTCTAGGGCCGAACAGCTGGAAGACGAATTGGAGAATGCCAAGGCGACCAACGAAGATCAGAACGAAGAATTGGACAGGTTACGCGATACGGCCGACAGAGCGCAGGACGACCTCGAAACCCTCAGAGCAGAGCTGCAGGGCAACGAAAGCCTGAAACAGAGCGTGGGGCTGGGCAAGGGGAGAGAGGCCAAGCTCGTCCAAAAGGTCACCGAGCTCGAGCAGGTGCGTTTCAAGCATAATGAACTGTTCATATGAAGATTGCTGACTCGTTTCACTGACATAGGAGAACGCATCGTTGCAAGCCGATCTCTCACTGGCGAAACGCGGCGCTCTATCCGAAGCCGACGCAGAGCTGCTAGAGGAGGTAAGATTCGCCTACCCCACGTCTTGTCACTTAAGAGATGCTCACATGGACGCTCCCGCAGAAACTTAATGAGCTACAGGACAAACTCGCTGCTGCCCAACTCGACCTGGACAGCCGTGATCGCGAGATCGAAGAGCTCAATGCTGAGCTCGATGGGAAGCTGAAAGATCACGATAAGGAGTTACAGCAAGTCGAGGATGAATGGCGGGACGAAGTGATAGAAGCCCGCGCGCAAGTCGATGAGCTGAAGGATGTGCGTGACATGCGGAATGGCTTACATGGCGAACTTCGAGAGAAAGAGCTGATTATAATTTGCTATGTTATCAGGTTCTGGACGCTCGGGAGCAAGAAACGAAAGACGCTCGCGAGACCTTGCTCGAGCGCGAAGAAGAGCTTGCCGCCGCTCTAGAAAAGGTCTCCGACATGCAAGCGGCGCAGGCGGAGACACACGACAGACTCGAGATGACTCTGCAGAATATCGAGAGTGACAACGTCGAAAAGGACGCTGAGCTTCTCGCTGCGAATCGCGAGGTTGAAGAGGTGAGCGGTTGCCATCTCAGTGATTGAGGCGATACTATGCTGACGCCGTCCATCAGCTTGGACAGAGGGTGTATGAGCTTGAAGAAGGGGTGGAGGAATTGCGTCAGCGGGAATCAGACCTCAATGCCGATCTCAAGAGCGCGGACGAAGCGTTTGAGAATGTCAAGTCGCACTATGAGACTCTTGTGGCTGCGCTCAAGGAAGCGAGGCGAAAACTGCAGGACGAGAAGGATGACGCGCTCGACAAGCTTAGACGCGAAGAGGATGGCCGTGAAGCTGCAAGAAGAGAGCTGAGCGAAGAGAAGGAGCGTTATAGACGAGCTCTGGCGGAGAAGGAGCAGGTGGGTGACTCACCAAAAGTCTCGGGACGTAGCTGACCCGCTGGATTCTGGATAGGCCAATGTCCGACTACAGGCCGATCTCGAATCTGCACGAGACCGATTGAGCCTTCGCGACAGGGACCTTATCAGTGTCCAGACTGCTCTGAGATCACTAGAAGACGAACGTCGCAAGCTCGGCGACGATCACACTTCCGATCGCTTTGGCCTCGAGCTGGAAATCGAGCGCGTGAAGAGAGACCTGGTGCGATGTGAGGAAGAACTTGAGATTGCTCGTCGGGAGTTGGACAAGAGGGATGAGGCTCTCAGGTCTAGCGATATCGAGTTGGCCAGAATGGTGAGTTCTGATGCGGCAATTTCTGTGATCAATGGCACTGCTGATGTGGAATTGTGTAACAGATGGACAAGCAGCGGGACTTGGAGAACCGCCTGGCGTCGGAACGTCAAGGAAGACTCAACATGTCTGATAAGCTGGATCAGACCAACAAGGTGGGTTCTGGTGCTCGGTCACATGAGACTGCTGCTAGCTTCGCCGTAGACTCAAGCTGACTATCATGTTACAGGTCGCCCGTCAGCACGAGCGTGACGCCCAGACGCTCCGAGAAAGGCTCGAAGAGCTCGAACCGCTTCTCACGGAGACTCAACAAGAGCGATTCGCGCTTCAACGATCTTCTGAGCAACAACGACAGGAGCGAAGCGAGCTCCTCTTGCGGGTATTCAAGGATGTTAACAAGTTCCTTGGCGCAGAGGTGGGTTGAGCTGCTTGAGTTACCAACATCATCATGGCTAGCGAGATGTAGGCGCTGACGCAGGACGGGGTAGGATCATACCACCCCAGCCAACTTTTCCGTGTTTAGGGATACACTGTTACAGAGATTACGCTCGTTGATTCAAGTACGAATGGAATTCGAGAAGAAGATCAAAGACAGCGAGACATCTGTCGACCATCGTCTAACGTGAGTGCCCGTTGGTTGCGAATGTCGCGAAAAACGATGTCGTAGCTGACCTTGAATTTCCAAACCCTTCGTAGCGCGCTCAAGAGGCAGCTCGAGCAGAAGTGGCGCGCGTTGGACACCTTCGAGGCGTCGGTGAAGAAGCTCGAATTGACCAAGCTGCAATGGAGGAGCAAGTACTCCGTCAAAGAGGGCGAGCTGGAGGCGGCCAAGGTGAGTGCGCGCGCCGGCGATACAAGCGTGATTGGCAAAGAGACGACGTAGCTGACGGTGGATTGATTTGATAGGCACGCAACGCCGAATTGATTCAACAGCTGTCTTCACGCGGAGGAACGGCTTCCGCCTCATCATCAGAGATCCGCTCGCTCACTGAACGCGCGCAAGCGGCCGAAAAGCGTGCGGTGCAAGCTACAAACCAGCTCGCGATGCTCGAAGCCAGAGTGGCGGAACTGCAGAGTCGGACTGGAACAGCCGAGAACAAGTGGGAAGCCAGAGTTAAAGAGTATGAGAACAGGCTCCGGATCGCTGGGGAGAAGATCAAGACTGAGAAACAGGGTGGTAAGGAGCGGGCGATGCAGTTGGAGATGCAAGTCAGGTGAGTACCTCACCATTCTTCTTCTTGTTATTCCTGTATCGCTGTTTTGCATGGTCGACAAGGGCTGCAGAGCTAATGACGGTTTTGCTTTCCGACTTGCAGAGATCTGGAGCGCCAAGTGCAAGATGCGCGCAAGCGGAATCAACGCGCAGAAGGCGTCGTGGCCAATGCTGGTCATTTGTTCGCGGAGCCTGTCAATGGCGGGCGCACGTCACGGTAATTCAAGATCGCAGATCACAGATTGGGTATTTGGGTGGCACAAGGGTTCCATTGTGTATTTGTACGTTGGCACGTCAATACGTTGATGCGTTGGTATGGACTTTGCGATCAGAGTCTATCTATTGTTTGTGTTTGGTACGGAACAACTACAATCGTGCGATACGCATCAAGCGGCCCAAACGCCACTCCAGAAATTGTAATTCCACCCCTCTCCTTTCCCATCCGTGATCTCCTTACCATGCCCAGAAACGACCAAGTGTCTCTCATCTTCCAACAACTCAAATGAGACTTGACCTTTTGTATATGGGACAGTGTACAGATTGAGTTTTCCAGCTTGGACGTCGAGTGTAGTCCGAGTAGGACCGTTCTGGATTTCTAGGGTATGACTTTGCGTCGTCTGTCTCTGTCGGGGAGAAATGAGGACCAGGACGTTTATTAGGTCTTGTGCCTGATAGCCCCTCAGCGTCAGCGTCAGATTAGCCTGAGCCCTTGCAGTGGTTCGTGTGGCGGGTGTGAAGGTGTGGGAAGAAGAAATGCGATCTTACACGAGCTCATAGCTCATAGCTCATAGCGCGATGCGACTTACCCATTCAGCGTGATCCGGCTGACCGACCCTATCTTGCGCGAGACTCTCGGATACTTGGGTCCTGTACCACATGACCACCCTAGCTCTGGCTTTTGTTTTGGTTGTGGTCGTAGTTCTGGCCATCGAGGGAGTTCCACTGATATCTCGCTGAACGATGCGACCCTCGTCCTCATCTACGAACCCAGCGTCGACCTCCCCCACGCCATCCCTCCACCTACGGACGAAGTACCGCACCATCCACCTGAACCCGTCGTGATCCATATACTCTGTCCAAGCTTCAGAGCCAGGCTGCGCCCCGCGGACAGGAGCGATATAGTGCGATTCGCCATAATCGTTCCATGATACTACCTGGATGATGGATGGTGCCCGCGAAGTGGGCAGCGAGAGGAGTTGTTGGAAGCGGGCAGGCAGGAGGAGGTCGTCCGAGCGGTCTGCGAAGTAGACCGGGTTAGTGCGTGTCGCGGTGACTTTGTATATCGTCATTGCGCCTCTGAGAGACTCGAGCTCTCACGCACAGATCCAGTTCCTGCGGTGGAACATGACGTTAGTATCCGGGATCTGCTCTACTATGGTCTAGAATTGGGTGTACCACCGACTCACTTGTTCCACGCCCACTCGCCTTCCTTGCCATAATGAGTAAAGAACAACGGCGACACCGCTGCCATGTACGGTTTGTCCTGCAATCGACAGCGAAGTTGAGCAGCAGTCCATCGCAAGTTGACCGGAGTCCTTCCGCTCGCCGCTCGCCGCTCGCCCTCGTTGTCGGTAGCTGCATTGGTGTACTCGAAGGAGACTTACGCTCTGCAGGAAGACCTGATCCTCGATCAAGTTGGTCGTGTGATTACCCATCGGCCTGTTATCGCAGGAACGCTCTCAGCTCATTTGTTGGCCGGAGTATACCTTGATAGTAGACGGTGACTTACCAAGCACTGTTCCACGCGAATGTTCCATCGATATACGGCAGTCGCACAAAGTCCTGAGGGGGCATGAAGAACGCAGGCCAGAGGAAGACCTAGTAACAAGTCGAGCCGCGCATGAGTATCCCAGTGTACCAGTACACCAGTATACCAAAAGCAATAGGTAGAGTAGAGTAGACCCAATACTCACTTTTCGTCTCAGACCCTGCTCAATGAGATCCTTCACCTCCTCCCATCCCTGCTCGAGAGCATGTCCGCCGAACGTACTCAGGAGAATCCGATCGTCCCATAAGACTTGCGCGTTAGGCCCACTTGATACAATCGCGATGACCTTTTCTGCCAATTTGGCCGGATCGTGCGGGAGGACGTTCATGTCCAGGGACAAGAACAATTGCAGTTCTCTCTCTGCTTTCTCCCCTCGACCTCGACCTCGACTTTGAACTCCGTCTCGAGATGAATCTCGAGCGTGACGGCTGGACGAAAGGAGAGAGTACGCTCGAATCGCTTGCGCGCTCTGCCATTCCTCTGGACCGAGATTCAGCACTAGAGCGTCTCTGCACCACAAACACAACACACGAGAGGAATATCAGCGTACATCCTCACTCGATCGTAGCACTGTCCGGCGGCTGATACCTGACATCTGCGCGATGCAGCTGCAATTAAGTAATACGAGATGGGACGCACAAGGAGGTGTCTCGTGCCAAATCCAAGGTCGCTAGCCAATCTTCGTCGGTAAAGGGGTAGGTATTGCCCAGCTAGTACACAAAGGTTGTAAGCGCATTATAAAACTGACAAGGAGGTATAGAAGTCCGTGCTCAAGGGAGGACGAGGGAAATTATGAAGTGGGTCTTTGCTGTGTCCAGTAGGTCATGACGGCTTGGCGTAATGACTCACCATAAAATGAGCAACGACCATCCTCCGCTCCATCCCACCACTTTCACCCCCAGCGCCAGTCCCGCCCGGTTGATCGATCCCACCCACGATCCCCGGTCTAGTAGTCTTGTTCCTGCTCAGTCGGCCCCATTGGGATTTAAGAGCATTCATCGTCAGCCCCAATAGTAGTATAGCGAGTAATGGTCGGATGAGCGGATGATGGAGGATGTTCATCCTTTCTTCCAGCCTACGCAGCTGCTAGAAAAGATTCCATCGAGTCTTGTCTATTCAAGATGCGCTCTGATGTGATTCTGGGAGTATACACGAGTACTGATGTAGAGTGATGAGAGGGATCGTTCTGTTGCTCGTAGTCCTACAAGTCGCGTCGCGGTGGTCTTCCTCCACTTTCGCTAAGTGCACCATTTCGGCCGACTGGCTCAGGCTAGATATTGTCCTCCTGTATCGAAACGGCATAGCTGCAGCATTGGTCGCGAAATATAGCGATGCATACATACACCCGATGGAGACCTGTGATCCTCCCCTATATAAAATTTCCGGATATTGACAACGACCCCTTTCAGAAAAACACTTCTACCTGCACTGCCCCTATCCCTCAAACTTCCCTCGCGACAAGCTCTATGCGCCATCTACTTGTCCCCACTCAGCAAGCTTAGTTGCTGCCGCCCATGTGCCAGGCCTCGCCGGGGAACTGGGCGACAGGCACACCGAGCTCGAGCAGCTTCTGGAATACGGCGGCGAAGCTGCAACCAAGTATCAGTACTGAGCCTTGACGCTTGGTCGAACGGTACTTACTCCTTGAAGAAGGCGTCCTCGTCCTTGGCGTAAATGTCAACGTACTTCCTGAACGACTTGTCCTTGATGAGGGCCATATCGGTGCTGTCGCGATTGTCAGTCGTGTACGACAACTGTATACAGCAGAACTACTCACGGAAGCATCATGAGGGATTTGGTGTTCTTGTCCTCGTACTGAGCGGGACCCTTCCTACACAAGATGTCAACTCTGATATGCTTGGTAGATGCGTAGATTACTTACCACTTCTTCCATTGCCAAGGCTCATCCTTGAGCAAGGCGTAGTACTGGTTACTGAATGTAACGGGGGAGAATGACCACGGACCATCGAAGCCGGATCGGTCTGTTCGGACTATTCAGCAAAGCGACATGGCGCAGATTCAGCAGTACGAACCGGTGTGGCATCGACCCATGGAGTGAGCACCGCTAAGAGCGACAATCTCCTGGTCGTTGAAGCTAAACCACCGATGTCAGCGTATGAACTCGGACAGACTAACATATCAACCCACCCCATGCGGTAGAAGATGAAACGGAGATGGTCCTGAGCCTGCGAGGCATCGGGGAGACGACCGTCGGGAGTGACATGGTGCTCGAAACCGTCAATTCGTCCAGGGCGCCATGGGACAGTGGGGCCACCAGACTCTTGGACAGCGACGACACCGCCGAGGGTCCAAAGGTCACCGTAGGTGATCCAAGGGAACTCTTCCTTGATCTTCTGCATGTGGTCTCGGGCGATGTTCTGCGCGATCAGTGAGTTAAGAGCCGGACTTTCTTGCGAGGTAAACAGACTTACGAGACCGTTGTTTGCACCGTGAGTTGCCTCTGGCTTGAATCTCATGGTAGCGTAGTTGGAGCCACCGGTACCGTCCTCCTTGTTGAAAGTACCGGACGAGTGCCAAGCGAGACGAATAAGGACAGGGGCGAGCGATCCGTCTGTGCGTATATGGGTCAGTCAGGCATCGCTATATTGTCGAACCGGTCGTCACTCACCATCGTATCCCTCCTTCTCCAGGGTATCGGCGATCCTGTCGTACACCTTTTGGTAGTCGGCCTGCTTTTTGCCGAGACCGAGCCTGTTCTCAGCCGCGACCTCAGCTCCCTTAGCGGCAGATTTGGCCTCCTCTACCGCTTCGCTGGGGGTAGCGTCGCGGCCGAAGAAGAAGTAGGCTGCACCGAGGACAGCGATACCACCTCCGACCAACAGGGGTGTGCTGGACGAGCGAGACTGCGGCTGATACACATGGCGCGTTAGCCAACTAATCAAATTATACAAAGCATGGTCCGGACTTACTGCCTCGGAAGCGAACCTCCTGCGAACGACGGGACTGCGGAGAGAGTGGAGGCTGGAGGCTTGTGCGCGACGCGCAACGGTGCGGAGCATGGGGGCGCGGAGCGACATTGTTTATGCAGTACTACTGTTGTAGAGAGAGGTGAGTGGTGAGGACTGTTTGCAGATAGATACGGGAACCAGAAAGAAGGAAGGGGGTGATGTACGTGATATGAGAAAAGAGAGCTGTGTACGGTCTTTGGTTGTGGACTGGGCGGGGGTTCAGGCAGATTACGGTACTACTCCTGCGGTCTCGCGGACAAACCGGATAACATTATGGTGGTGGGATGGGGGATGGTACACGGTCGGGGCCCAACGGAGGAATGGTGAATATACCGAGAGACAACTCACCCAATAGGAACACGTCTTTTTCGTATAGCTCGTGTCACTTAGTATGGCGACTAGAAGCGCAACGGTGCTAAACGTTAAAGCGTTAAAAGGATGCGAGAGGTAATCAGATGACCGGTCACCGCAGAGAACCCTTCACATTCCATATATACGTTTATGCATCCCTTGCAACTCAAACCGCCTTTGTACTCAACTCATATCATGACTCATGTCCCACTGTTCTGTTACTCAGCATGACACGATGCATTATTCAGCTTCACACAGTCAGTGCTCGCTTCGTGTTCTGCTTCTGCTCAGTCCGTCATATATGTCTAGACCGAGCGGTGTTTGCAGGTGCGCTGTGGGAAAGTGGTTTGTAAGCGGCGGTTACAGTTTTAACCGGATTCACTTAAAGTGCAAGTAGCCAATCAGGGGAACCTCGTTACAGTCTCGGACAGCGTTTTCCGACCAGGACGGGCGATCTTCGTTAATTTTTACTCCCATTTAGTAACCGTACGAGTGGAGATAGAGCCCATCTCCGAATACAACAAAAGTTGCAATGAGTGTTTCAGCTGCATTAACAGCAATAACAAATCATCGACAAGTTTTGTGCTATACCCACCAAATAACTTCTCACTCCAAGTTGCTCTGACCCGCAACACAATGTCGGAATCCGCAGCACTCACCAAGAAGCAGCAAAAGGCTTTAGCCTTTAGAGCCAAACAAAAAGCCAAGAAAGCCGACTTGGCCGTTCCGCTAGATTTGCCAGAACAAGATGACGATATCGAGGAGGGAGTCGAGGGCGAGCAGACTGTAGAAGCCAGCTCGTCTAAATCGCACAAAGAGTCCGGGAAGGCTGTTGAACAAGAAGGAGAAGGTCCGGAAACCCCAGCAACAGCTGAAGCTGCTGTCCCAAAGGACAAAGGGAAGAAGAGGAAGACGGCATGGGACGACGACGAGCCTGCTGAGAAAGGTGCCAAAGGCGAGAAGAAGAGTCGTAAAGATGGGAAACAGCGATTCATCCTTTTCGTCGGTGAGTCTAGTCGTCTTGCAGTTCACAATCCTGCAGTTACAATGTAACAGCTCGCTGATGTCGCATTGCTAGGCAACCTCGGATTCAAGACGACCAGAGAAGAGGTGCAAGCGCATTTCAAGGAGGCGGTTGGTACGTGTGATCTCCCCACCATCCGGACAGCTTGACTCTGGCTGACTTTCTTTATGAATAGGCTCCATGCCCTCTGTGAGACTGTTGACGACAAAAGCCACACCGACGCAAGCAGCCAAATCACGCGGGATAGCATTCCTCGAACTGCCCAGCTCGACCACGCTCCAAGCTGCTCTGCTGCTGCATCACTCGAGCCTTGCGGGTCGCACGATCAACGTCGAGCTGACTGCAGGCGGAGGTGGGGCGGGAGATGACCGGAAGAGGAAGATTGCGCAGAGGAACGAGCGTGTGGGTGGTCAGAGAGAGAGAAGGGCTGAGAGGGAAGCTGAGGCTGAAGGTACCGAAGGAGGCGCCGAGGGTGCGCAGTCCAACGCGCCTGATGCCGAAGAGAAGGGAGGCGATGGGAAGACCAGAATACGCGGAGGGCGTCGGGTCAAGGCAAAGGTGAGCTTCACACTGCCCCTAGGACCTTGCGCATAAAGCTGATGATCTGTTTCCTTCTAGACTCAACCGCAAGACGGAGCACCACCAGCCAAACGACCCAGGTCTGACGGTGACTCGAACGTGGCGACAGGCTGGGCAAGTCGACAGGCTGGTACCGTCAGGCCAAATGCTGGCCCTGGCGGTCCCGCTCGCGGACGCCCTCAACAACCTGACGGCGGCAAATTCCAGCGAAAGAAGTGGCAGCCTACCGGTGCGAACGCTGTCCACGTCGGATGAGCTATGCCGCCACTGCTATCATGTTTGGCAATGCATAGACTCGCTCATCACTTGTATACACTTAGTCATCGTACATGCATCACATTATTATCATTCCTCCTCGTGACGTTCAACTCGCTTGGTACGCAACACGCACGATCCACGCGGCGGTGTGCTGTGTTCGTCCTCATCCTCCCTTCTCGTTCATCAGTGTGAGACACATCGAGGCTATGCGCAATTACCATTGGTACACTGACAAGAAGTATCTCAGCATACTGATCAATGATTGACAGAAAGACAAAGAAGGCGTGGTACGGCTTGGTCTCGAAGTGTAGAAGTGCCAACTCACGTTGATGCAGACCTTATTATTGGTGGTAACGACACATTTGCACACAGGTTTCTTCGGACACTCGCAAACGTGATCATTGGGATACTGACCATTCGCAAAAGTATTGACGGGCGAATGGGGATCGTCGTGGACTTCACTCTGGGCGAAATGCCCACATGCATGGGAGTTGACAGGGGTGGCGATGATAGTGAAGCACATGATGCACAGTGGTGGGC
>JALPBZ010000258.1:0-21840 GCA_026538355.1 Cryptococcus sp. GC_Crypt_5
CTGCCCCCGCGGCCGCTCAGCAGCTGGACCAAGTCGAGGTCGATGCCTCTGAGGAGCAGATCGAGGAGCAACCTGCGACTCGTCAGTACTGCTTTTACGTTAAGCTGCGATCTACAAAGCTGATCACAGTATACTATAGTGCCGTCAGTGACCATCCGAATCCCGTCACCGACGTCCTCACGAACAGTACCCAAACCCGCAGACAAAGACTCTGAACCCCGGAATCAGCTCACGGTCTACCCTCAACCGACCGAGACGATCCAAGATCTGAAACTGCTCGTGAACGATTGGGTAGGCGCGTACTGGCTCGGACCGTACTCGCTCCGTCTACCGTTTGTCAAAGCCGACGATGCCAGTGGCCGAGGCAAAGTGTTTAGCAAGAAGGAGGATCTGAGCGAGGTCAGAGCGGGCGAGAAGCTCAACGAGTGGTTGGAGGTCAAAGACGCTTTTGCCCACGTAGACGAGAACGACCAACGGGCTTTGGAGATCGTCAGGGGTACGTCACATCGACACTATCGCGGTGTCAAGCTGATCAGTGTCTGTGCTCATTTTAGAACCATACGGCGAGTACACTGCCCGACAAGCGGTCCTTCGATTGGTCGAACTCATCGCACCCGCCGGCACTTCCGCCAACACCACTTCCACCCAAATCGCGCTTCAGCCCGGATCCACCATCTTCGAGTCTGTTCGAGACGGTCTGCTATCCGCTGGTGCAGAAACAACCTATGAGGAAGTGGAAGTATCGTTGCCTAGCGGACGGAAAGGCAAAGGCGGCAAGAAGGAGGTCGTCAAAGTCAAGCGCGCAGTTGCGGCGGACAAGAGTCACGCGTTCGCCGATTGGAAGGGCGAATGGCAATCTTCCTCCCTCGCCTCCCTCCCTGTCGCTCAACCGCCATTAGAGATCCAACCGGCTCTCAAGTCCATCACCATCTCGCCGTTCAACCCACCACCCCCTCATCTCCGTCAGCTCGGACACCAGCTCTACCTCCATGTCGCGTTGCTTGAGGGAGAAACGGTCACTGTCGTCTGCTCTACGCGCGGATGGTACGTGTCAAAATCGAATGTGAACAACTTTGACCCGTCACCTCGATCGAGCTCTGACGGGTCAGCCGGCGCTCCCACTCACTCCCTCATCGACCTGCTCCATTCCATTTCACCGTTGTTCTCCGAACGATTATCCCACCTCGCCCCGCTCTCCGCTGAGCCCCCGGCTCTCGACCCCATATCTACCGTCGCGATACCGCAGGCCGAGCCAGCTTACCCTTGGCTCGCAACTGTGCCCAAGCCAGCAACAGCACCAGAGCTTCTCCGCACTCAACTCGCCTTCCTTCACACTGGCGCGTACGGCGCAGACAGCGTCGACGCTGCTAGAGATTGGAATGAGGAGATCCAGGGCATCAGAGAGTTACCAAGGGGTAGCATGCAAGAGAGAGTCTTCAGGGAGAAGATGCTGCAGAAGGTCTGGGCTGAGTTCGATCAGGCGGCTGTAAGGGCGGTTCAAAGCGTTTCCGTGAGTTCACAGATGTCGACAAGATACCCATCAAGTATGCTAAGTCAGTACGCAGCGCGGCGACATCCCTCCTATCAACCCTGCCGAGGATGCTCGTGCCCACATGTATCTCCAATCCAACATCTTCATCACCCAGGGCGACGCAGATGCTCTCGATGGATACGCTCACCTTGGTGGTGATGCGGCTATGCGGATCTCGCACGGCAAGGATGCTGCTGGTGTCAAGCTGCTCAACAAACTCGATGTCGACGGGGTTTACCTTCTCGGACATTCCATTGTTGATTGGCAAGGGAAGCGATGGATCTGTCAGAGCATTTTACCCGGAATCTTCTCCAACAGGCGTCAAGATCTCGACGAGGCCGCTGAGGCGGACGTGGCTGGCGACAAGGAGAAGAAGGAGGACTGGGTGGAAGTTTCTGGCAGCTCACCAAGCAAGTCAGCCGGTTCCGAGCCCGCTGCCGACAAGGCCACTGCCGCAGGCGAGGACACCGAGGACGTTGACTCCGCCGAGTTGGACAACCCCATGATGATCTACGGTCTCGACTCTGAGCGCCAAACCACTGTCCACTGGGACGCTGGCATGCACAAGCTCCTCAGCCAAGTCGGTACCGCCTACCGCCTTGCACCTCACAAGATCAAGGACGGCAAGGGCGAAGAGCACGAGTTTTACACCAGTGCAGAGGTCAAGGGTCTTCGCGGCACCGATGGTCGCCGATACATCCTCGATGCGCAGAGACTGAGTCCCGTCGACGTGGAGTGGCTGGAAAAGGACATCGATGGCAAGCTGGTCGGATCTGATGCTCAAGGTCCGGCGTATCCTCACCGTCTCGTCATGCTTAGGCCGGAGCTCATTGAGACCTTCTGGGAGAGCGAGCTGAAGCGATGGGCTAGGGGAGTGGCCGACAAGGCTCAGGTCAAGAAGGAAGAAGATGCAAAGGCTGAGGCGTCCAAGGAGGCTGGGCCCAGCAGCGAGAAGGTCGAGTCAGAGTCTGCGACGTCTCCTGCCGAGTCCGAGTCCGAGTTACCGAAAGAAGAGCAGTCGCCCGCCGCTGAAGCTGCTGCTGCTCATCGCGCCGAAGACGAGAAGCCCGTCGATGCTTCCGTTGTCGGCGACATCAAGCAGTTCGAACTGCGCTTCAACCCCGATGCCTTTGTCGAGCAGGCTCCTCCCAAGGATGACGAGACGCCTGCTTCTGCCGTCATCAACGACGAGTCTGACCCGTCCGTCAAGGCTGTCCGCGACGCCTCGATCTTCCTGCGTACCATCGCTATTCCCGCAGTCGTTCTCGACGTGCTTACCGGTAACACCTCCGGCATCATGGACGGTATCTCTCTTTCCAAGCATCTCCATGCGAGAGGTATCAACATCCGATACCTTGGTCACCTGGCTGCGACCATCAAGCAGTTCTCGGCTGGTCCCGATGGTGGAGCGAAAGTGGAGAGCGGGCATCTTGCGGCGCTCAAAGGTGTTGTCTTGCAGGAGATGATCTTCCGTGCCTCCAAGCACGTCCTCCGCGAGCTCATCGCCGGCTTGCAACCGGAAACCATCACCTACGCCATTTCGCACTTCCTCAACTGTCTCTTCGGAACAAGTGTCAACTCGTCGCCCTCTGCGACATACACTCCTATTGGCATCTCCGACCGGGAAGAGGAGCCTGCTTACGTCAAGCTCACTCCCGAGTCGCTCCGCCAGCAAATCGCCGAAGAGGTGCAGACTCGTTTCCGATGGTCGCTTGAGGACGAGGCTCTCACCTCTGGTTTGAGGAAGAAGCAACTTCTTCGCGAGATTGCTATGCGTACCGGTATCCAGCTCGCTCAACGGGACTACATCTTCGACTCGGCCGAGACTGTCGAGTCGCAGAACTCCGAGGACGATAAGGAGAGCAAGGCGCAAGGCAAGGACAAGAAGGCGAAGAAGACTAAATCCGCTGCGCCCAGGAGATCAACGACGTTCGAGCCTGAGGACATCTTGACGCTTGTTCCCGTGGTCAAGTCCACCGCGCCCTCTGTAAGTTCTGGCTCTATGGCTCGAGCTCGGTCGTACACTGCTGATCAATTTGATTTAGGTCACCGTCGCCGAGGAGATCCTCGAAGCGGGACGCAACACGATCAACCGCGGCAGCATCGATCTCGGCCTCGAATTCATGCTCGAAGCATTACAGCTGTACGAGAACATCCACTCGGTGATCCACCCCGAGGTCGCGATGGTGTACAACCAATACGCCCAGGCTGTCCACCAGCTTGCCCGCCTGAAGATCCAGCAGGTCGCCGCTACAGAAGGGTCCGACCCAGAGCAACCGTTAGGTCTGGATATCTCCACTGCGCTCCGACTCCAGCGACAGGCTATCACTGTCGCCGAGAGGACTTTGGGCGTGTACCACCCCGAGACAGCTGGGTACTACTTCAACTTGGCCATGCTGGAGAACCTCGAAGGCAACGCTCAACAAGCTCTGAGATACTTCCGTCATGTCCTCACACTCTGGGATGTCATCCACGGTCCCGATCACCCGGAGATCAACACTGTTCTGGTAAGTTCAGTGACGCGAGTCCCGTTGGTAAGCATCGTGCTTACAACATGTGCGATTGTGTAGAGCAACGCCGGTGTCGTCCTCCAAGCGATCGACGAGACCAACCTCGCCTTGACGCTGATGAAGCAAGCGTACGAGTCGACTCTCCGCCTCTTTGGCGAGACCCACATCCAGACTGGCCAATCGCTCCACCAGCTCACGCAAGGTCACTTCCTCGCCGGCGATATCCCCGCAGCGCTTTCCACCTCTGAACAAGCTTTGGAAGTATTCACTGCTAGACTTGGAGCAGACCACGCGCAGACCAAAGAAGTCGGCAAGAATGTCGAGTTGTTGAGGACGGTCGTGGACAATGTGCAAAAGCAGAAAGAGCGCTCCGAGGCCGTGAAGAAGGAAGGTCAGGACAGGCTCCGTCTCGCTAGGGAACGTATCGCGGTCGGCGGCGCAGGAAGGGGGAAGAAGATCGGTGGCGCTCCCGGACCAGCGGGCGCGAACACTGCGCTTCCAGGCGGAGTAAGACTCGTGGATCCCGCTACGGTCGAGGCTGCGGCCAAGGCCATCGCTGCTGCGCGCCAACAAGCGCAAGCCAACGGCCAATCGTCTACCGGTACCGCTGAGAACGGGACTAGCGAGACCAATGCCAACGGTACTGCCCCCGAATTAGATCCGGCAGCAGCCCAAGCAGCCACGGACCTCGTGTCACGCATCAACGAGAATGGCGCTGCTGGTACAGCCGCACCTGGCGCTGGTGGTGAAGGCAAAGAGCAAGTAGACGTGGAAGAGCTGGTCAGGTTCATCCAGGGTCAACAAGCTGCTCAGGCCCAGGCGCAAGCCGAAGCCGAGGCACAGCGATTGGGCGCGAATAGGAACAGGGGCAAGAACGCTCTGCGCGGTAAGAGGCGGACGGGCGCGAAGCGATGATTCGCTTGGCTTGCTTTGGGTCTCGGTGGTGTATCAATCAGACGTGGCAAGGGACAACCTCAGCTACAGTGTTCTGGAACGTACACTCGCATACATATCATAGTTTCATATTTCTGCACTGCATCAACGCATACTTTCTTGAGTGAGGACGAGGATCGAAGATGGAGGAAGAGGAAGAGGCAGATCACATCACTGTATAGTATACTACGCAGTATTAGTACAGTCTAACAGTATCACCGAAGTATACGTACAGTATATGGACACTCATCACTGCTCATGCATCTTGACTTGATCACACATGAAGCGTCGCAAGTTCATTTTTGCAAATCCTGCAACGATGGGATCATCACCTCGGAAGGGTCGGCATCGCAAACGCAATCGCTTCTCTCTCTACTGCATCTCTACTGCACCTCAGTATACATAGCTGCGATCGGATTGGGTTTCGCGACGCATTTATCTGGTTAGAAGCTTGCATGGGATACACGTTGACATAGTCTCTATGATATGCTATTATAATCGTATTATTGTATCATTAAGAAAAGGCAGTGATGGGACTAAACGCTACATACTGTATGTCGAGCCTTGGTCTATGCGCGCTACGCTGCTCTCAGTGGACTCTATCTGTTCTATCATTTTACTGCAAAGGTGCGCATAGTTATCGTCCGGTGTTCCAGTGTTCAAGTCTGAGTTGCGAGCGTGGTGGAATTGCAGGTAGATTGTGGGGCTCTAGGCCTTGTTCGAAGCGTATTTGCTCCGCTCACGGATCTTGTGACCGCTGCAAACACGACGCTATCAGTCCTCCGCTCTGCAACTCTGAGATTTGAGAATGACGGCGGCGCGACTCACTACTTGATGAACAGGAAGGGGGCAGGGATGAACAACGCTGCCAAGCCGCCCAACAGACTGTTCCCACCGCCGATACCGAGATGCTTGAATGTGGCGTTGGCGAACAACGGGAATGCCGCTCCGAACGAAGCGCGGAACAGGTCGTTGAGGGTCAACACGTGTGCTATCTCGGTGTAGAACACGTCTCTGCATAGACATCAGACTTTGTCATCAGCGTCGCTTCTCAGAGGTTCCAGCTAATGAAAGCGACTCGTAATTTGATGAAGATGGGGATGTGGGGCAGGCGCAAGGAGGATACAGTGAACGGTCCGGACCCACCCGAAATACGCAAAGATGGTCTGGAACAGCACGAATGCCCCAATACCGAAGAAGCTTGTGAAGAATATAGGCACCATCCAGTGGACGGACGCATACTGCCCTGACCAGCCAAAACCGAACATCGCGATGGGGATGCAGAACGCCGCGATTGGCGCGGGGTACAGTCGCATCTCGGGCTTCGGCAGCATCCCGTCTGAATGAACGACATGATATGAGCGTGAGTCGTGGATCGTGCAACGATTTATCGTGCTGCTGGATCTGACTCACCGTTCGCGTCGAAGACTGGCTCGAGATACTTGTGGATGTACCAGCAGAACACTGCGCACGCCAGCCACGCTCCGACAAAAATGCCCATGAAGCTAGAACATTGTGGCGTTAGCGACAACGGCTCGGCGATAGATACGAAGTGACTCACGCCAAGCCTGACTCGCCAGCATTGAACCCGTGCACTTCCTGGAAGACGAGCGGGAACGACTCGAACCAGATATACAAGAGGCCTGGGACGCGGCGACGCGTTCAGCCTCAAGCTATGTCGACCGTCGAAGTCAGGAAGATGGGAGACTCACCGTAGATCAGAGCGAGATAGGTGTTGTAGATCAACAAAATGGGATCGAAGAACAGGACGAAAGGACGCCATAGCGTTTCTCCGACCACTTGCATCGGCGACTGATGCGCAGAATCAATCATCGCCTGCGTCTTCAATTCGGGGTTGCCGGTGACTCTGCGCAGGCGTAGTGCTCGGCGGTGCAGAATCTGTGCATATTCATGTTCGTCAGCTTTGTCGATCGCCGTACGATAGCTTGCAGCAGCAAGAATGTAGATGGATGCGCACGTTCTTGCCTGACGTTTCGGGGAAGAAGAAGCATGAGAACACGAGACATGCGCCAGACAACCACGTGAGAACCCTTTCACAGACATCAGCTTGCCCATCCGGCATAGCGGAATGTAGCATGTATGAGTGACCTACCATAGAGGCCATGTCCAGCCTTTCGCTTGGTAGGTGAACCCACCCAGAAGGGGACCAATCACCTGTACAAGCCAACATCAGCTGCTCATCAAGTATAACGAAGCAGATTCGACCGAGTTGAGGAAACACTCACAGGTCCGCATACTGCGCCACACCCCCAGACACCGATAGCATAGGCGAGATGTTTGGGTGCGAACATCTAACAAGATACAAGTCAGTTTCAACGACAAGCTGAGCACAAAGATGTGCTGCACGAATCATGTCAACTCACGTCGCCCATCGTGGCGCCACCGACAGCAAGAGCGGGACTACCGAAGAAACCTGCTAGGAACCGCATGGCGAGCAGCGTGTGGATGTTCTACGGAATGTGAATAACAAACTGTGAGCTCGTGTCTGATCGTCAGACAGAAACAGCCACTTACGTTGGCGTAGATAGTCGGGAACTGCAGAGCGACAAAGACGAAAAGCGTGGCGAGGTCTGGCGACAGCGACGAATGAGTGAGAGATCCTGGTAGATTGGACTATGTCCCTGAATCCTGGACGAAGATGGACTTACAAACAGGCAGACGGCCGATATTTGCCAGCTCGCTGAGCGGGGACCACAGCATCGGTCCCACACCGTATCCAGCGACAAAGACTGTCAACCCGACTAATGCGGTGGTCTGCGAAACGGTGAACTGCGCCATAACACCTTCTATGCCCGACGAATAGATCGAGGAGCCGATGTAGACTGCGAATGTGAGAAAGGCCATTTGCATGGCCACGAAGGATTTGTACGATGTCGACCAGTTGCGGCTGCGTCGTCCAAGTTTAATCAGAATTGAACGCTTCGCAGATGTCTTGTTGTGATAGGAACATTGCTTACGGGTTCTCAAGGTCGTCGGGACCGTACCAATCAACCAAGTTCGGGTCTGTCTCCTCTTCCCCTTCGCTCTCACCGTGTCCCTGTTGCTCCTCGCCCGCATCAGACGTATCCCGGGATGCACTCGGACCTCGTTCAAGATCGCCTCCACTAGGCATCTCAACCACAGTCTCTTCCGATTCGGACGATCGTGGTCGAGCCAGACCGGAGGAGAGCGATCGGCTCGTCGGAGGTAAGGCGAGATCATCCTCGGCACGCGGATGTACAACGTCGATGGGAGTCGCTAGGTTTACGCCGTTTGTATTCAGCGCATAGGGGTCGTGCTTGTATTGACCATATCTTGGATTGGGACTGGGAGCAAGGTTGTGGTTCGTTGACGATTTCTCATTGATCTCGCCAGCACTGCTGACGTCTTGTTGCCCATCCGTGGCCTTCGAGTGTTTTGCGCCATTCTTCTCGTTTGGGATCACTGGTCGATCAGATTGATTCTGCTCCTCTCCCTGCTCGCGCGAGCGCTTTGACCTTCGCTGCCGCTCTTGTTCGACGCGCGATACACCCTCTGTGGTATACCTCTCCGGGACGTCGATCTCATCAGGGTACTCCAAGAGGTGGTTTCGAGAGACGAATCGGATGGCAGTACCGATAAAGGTCGTTTGAAAGGCGCCTGTGAATGGCATATTGCTGTATTTGAAGCCTTGTTACCACCAGACGAAGCGCTTTGAGCTCTATCAATGTGAGTTTTGATAGGTCTGAATCAGTGCTCCTTGCAGACGCGCTTGACTGACTGAGTTCCCTGCTCAGACAAGTGCGCGGGCAGGAGAGAAACGAACAGATCGGGCGCGAGACAGTGGTGAACACTCTACTCTCGATGGGTGTATGTGTATATGTACTTCACTCAAGCATGGAAATGGCAGAATGCATGCTGTCTGTCGAGAAGACGACGTCGATGATTTGCACGAGTACGGCGAATGACACTTACATTAGTGCATGCAGTAAAAAGACGATGGAAAATAAGGCAAAGAAAGACCAAAGAAGTGGGATTGATGACGTCGGATTTACGATACCGTACCATAATCATGCAATCATACTCGAGTAATTATTCCTGCTCATCGCCAAGACCAACGATGCAGCACGCGATCGAGATTGTACTGCATCATGCATGCTCATGATGAATACTGGTCTCGAGTATTAGTACTATTACGGTACGGTACGGTTAGTCACCGTTCTTTGATGGCAGCGTGGCACAGTAGCACAGTAGCAGCGCATGCATGAATAATTTGAGCAACAATGTCCATACACAATGTCCAGTATATCGGGAACAGAGACGAGAATGAGAAAAGAAATTTCAAGTACAGCATAGAGCCCAAAATGAATTCACAAGCAGATCACACACATCCACGCAATAGTACCAGGATCAAGATGAGACCACCGGGGTGTGGACCAGGCCATTCTTACTCGGCGATCTGGTCGTACAAGAAGTTGCAGCAAGCTTGGGTCGTGAAGCCGTCTGCGTGCCGCAGAAGGATGCCAAATTCCTCATGTCAGCGCTAATCACTCATGTACAGAGTCCCGTCCCAGCTGTTGCGGGTGCAGATTGCGTTACACTTACAATAGGTTGCGGCGTCGCTGCACCCAGTGGAGCTATCCGCATAAACGTACGCGACGGATTCAGAGTCTGCGGTCAGAGTGTCCGGCTCGTCACTTTGATAAAACGTGCACGTTTCGGTAGAAGTATCGTAATTCGCGTAGTTGCAAACTGTGCAAGCATCGAAGTTAGCCCTCGGACCGGAATTGACGTCGCACAGAAGAACAACGCAGCGCATGGGTGGTTGGGGCTCGACTCACGGTCGTCGTTGAAGCAGGCACGACCGCACTCAGCCGATGTGCTATAGGTTGACGTCGACTCCTACGTTGAGACATCAACCGTTGTCAAGGGCCCCCGAGCCACCTGGTCCCCAAGCGAGGCTGATCCTAACGCCAAGCTGCACACCCGATGAAGCGCAGTCACTCACGATCGAATCGCCCGAGGAAACGCTCGCAGCGTACCCCTGATACTCGGCCCCACTGTAGGGGGAAGTGGAGTCCTGGCTGTCTGCGCAAGTACCATATGACAAAGCACTGGTCTGCCGCTTCCTCGCCCCATACATCTGGACATAAGCCTCTCTCCGCATGATTTCGGCGCGAGTGGCTTGCTTCAGCGCTCCCGAACGCCCGAATGAAGGTGCAGGCGCCCGTTTCATGTTGTTCATCGCCGCGCCCCGCTTGAGAGTTGTACCAGTAGTCAGAGTTGGCGACGCTGCCGTCAGGTCAAGCGATGCCGAGAGGGCAACAGCAAGCAGGAGAGGAAGTGTCAACATGGTGGTCGTTTGTGAGTGTGTGGAATGACTGCAGAGTGTGTGGTAGAGTGCGGAAGACTGTGTGGACGAGCACGGAAGACTGTGGTCATTGCAACTTCGAACCGAACTGCTTTATACGTGTCTAGGGCTCCACCGAAGATCAAAAGTAAACAAGACCAGACCTATGCACTCCGTCAGGAGCCACAGTACTGCGGTCCTCCATGAATGCCGTATACCGCCTTCCCGATGCGCATGTGGCTATCCCAATGGACGGCTCGACGCTCGAGATCTCGGACATCACTCACACAGGGATCTGACTTCAGGCCACGGAGCCGAGATGGGACCGGTAACGGTAACAGGCACAAGGCACGATGTTTACCGCATCACCATGGAGTCGTGTTCATTTGCCACGTTCAGGTCACATACCGTGGTGACCGCCTGGTGAAGTGCCATATGCGCAAAACACATCTCACAGCAAATGCAAAACCCAAACAAGTACAATGCGAACCCTGCAGGCAGCTATGAGAGCGGCTCAACCGGACCGAAGGAGCTGTGTTCATACTCAGAAGCTGCAGCATTTCAGACTGTGCAGTCGATTTCGGCGTGTGACTGGTTGTGTGGTTGATTGAAGAGAGGCGATGTCATACACATGCTCTATCCTTGTGACCCAAAAACGTATTGTCCATACACAAAGAAATCGGAAGACAAGCTAAACAACCAAGAACCCAAGATGTAAGGAGAGATCTGACCTCTGATCGGTAGCTGCGCCTAGTCGAAGTCGTAGAAGAAGTTGCAGCAAGTCTCGGTCGTGAACCCCTCTGCGTTCCCCAAAATGGATGTAGTACACCAAATTTCGTCTTGTCAGCACAAGTCTCATATACAAATCACCGAGCGCCGGCCGTGGCACTTGCACACTGCTGTGGAAGACGAATACGGTATCACTCACCGTCGGAGGCGGCGTGGCTGCACGCTGTCGAGTCCTCATAGTCAACATAGACATACGTGATGTATCCAGAGGTAGCGGTCAACGTGTCCGGACCCATGTCATCGTACCACGTGCACGTCCCCGTCGACACTTCGTAGTTGGCATAGTTGCAAGCTAGGTATGATCTACAATTAGCGCTCGCAGCTCTCGCTTTTGACAGGAAGGACAACGCGGCAGGGTGGCAGGGTGGCAGGGCGAGAACCAACTCACAACCGTCGTTCATGCAGGCGGAGCCGCATTCGGTCGAAGTGCTGTACGTGTGCGTTGACTCCTGTGGACGACATCAACCATCAGCCATCGTCAAGGGACCTCCGATCACCGTGTCACCGAGTCACCGAGTCGTCAGCCCCGCACTCGGTGCGCGGTGCAACGGTGCATCCGCCCGCCATCCTGCCCGACCGTGTGAAGCGCGGCCACTTACCACTATGGTACCAGTACTATAGCTGGCAGTGTATCCCTGATACTCGGCGGCACTGATCGTGGAAGAGCTATCCGCGCTATCTGGGCAGATGGCATACGACGTAGAGCTAGTCTGCCGCTTCCTCGCGCCGTACTTCTGGAAGTAGGCGTCCCGCCTCACGATCTGCGCTCGCGTAGCTTGCTTCAAAGGCGCATTCGGGAACGACGGTGCGGGCACCCCCCGTCGGAGTGGCGCTGCAAGCCGCTTGTTGTTGTTGTTGCTCCCGGATAACTGCCTGGAGTCGATGGTCTGGGTCGGCGTACCGGCCGCCAGCCCGAGGGCGGAAAGTACCCCAGCGAGAAGTAGGGGGGAGGTCAACATGATAAGTGGAGCTTTTGAAGAAAGGTAGAGAGTGTGAGTATGCAAGGACGTTGCTGGGCACAGTTGGAGCTACTTTCGTCAGAAAGCGACGACCGACAGAGCTTCGCGTTTACATATATATATACATACATCTTGTGGGTCGGTCCTGCCATTGTTGACGACCGAGCAAAGCAAACAGCTGCCTCCTCTCGATGGTCGGATGATCCGATGGTAGAAGAACGATGGCCGATGCAGGGCAGAGCATCATGGCACTATGGCACGCGCGCAGTACGGTCTTACCTATGATCGCACATGGACATCTTGCTCGACTCACGGCGCCGGCGCACGTAGGGCAGCTCGCACTTGGACTCGCAGTCGCAACTTTAATCGACAAAGTCAGCAAAGTCAGCCTTCAGCATCGGTTGACCGACCAGACATGTACTGTGACTCCCACTTTGTCGGATTCCAGCTCACTCGCCAAACACACTTGGCGCGGTGCCACAACAGCACAAGAGCGAAATGCACCCTGAATACATAGGGGATATCACTAATTGGCGGGCCCTGCGCCAAGCAAATTCCAAAACGACATGTCTGTTCCAGGTGACCACGCAGCGACTATCACCTGTTCCTGGAACGACACATCTTGAAGCCAATGCAAACAAAATAATTAGCGCGAGATCTGGGTTCTACCAGACAACTGGTGGCCGACTGCGTACAGGGGCGAACGGTAGATCTGAATTTCCGATATACGCCGTTTTACGTGCGTCAACCCCTGTGGACCTGTTCCAAAAGATAGTCCGTTGATTGGGCACTACGGTCCTCGGTCTTCAATGGCCCCATGCCGAACACTCGCCTGGCGCCTTGGGCGCCCTGACAAGCAATTCAACGGATCAAAAGAGGGGTGGCTTCGGCGCCCATCGTGTGGCGTTATTCCGGACGCCCGACCCAATGGTACTGCATTGCCGTTGTATTACGTTTGTTTGGCACGTTTACGTCACCCGGAAACTGTCGATGGAATTGCACGCCTCGAGTGTTGATCCGCCGCATGAATCGAACGTGTAAAGAACTGAGGAAGCGGCGACTACGAGTCCGCGTCCGTCTACCCAGTCTCAGCACAGGCACAGAGTGAGAGCGGCCTGCGGGCGATGACCGATGAGACGCAGTGGTGTGACCCGCAGTACGCTAGGAGCGATGTGCTGAGCTGAATCGAACCTTCGTCTTTGACACTTGCGGTGCCTGGATGAGCTAGATCCACTGGTAGAGCTACAACGCGTCTCGACGACTAAGACGCTCAGCACTGCCATTCGCAGGCTGTCACAGCACATGCTGTTGTGGAGACGTGAGGGACCAGGGCGGATCGCATTCGATGGCGGCGATACTCGTCAATCAAGAATGTCCATATACATAAGACCCGAAAAAGAAGGTAAATAGTCGACCACCCAAGTTGAGGAAGCATCCACGCCACCAAACCGAGAAAGCGTTGTACGAGCACCAAGAAGCAACGATCCGGGAGAAAGACCAATCACTAGCGAGCAGACACTTGATCTCCACGCCGGCCGTGCCTCTCGAATTTGTGGCTGGACTCAAGGATTATAGGTGCTATCGTAGAAGAAGTTGCAGCAGTTCTGGGTCGTGAAACCAGCTGTTCCGCCCAGATAAATCAAGTCACACAGATCAGCGCTCGAGACCAATGCGCTTCGAGTACCGTTCGCGGGCTGCACGCAGCTTTACAGGACTGCTGGTCTCACTCACACTGGGTCGCCAGATCGCTGCACGCGGTCGAGTCCTGATAGCTGCTATAGAGGTACGCGACGTATCCGCTGGTCGCGGTGAGAGTGTCCGGGACTCCCATGTCATAGTACGTGCATGTCCCAGTCGAGACTTCGTAATTGGCAAAGTTGCAACCTGCGGGCTCGCTACAGTCAGCCCTCGCGACCCTGTAGCGGCGCTCCTCGTCCCTCATCGCGGATGCGGTGTGCAGTAGAGACAGGGAGCGAACAGTGAATTGGTAAGACGGGCCAGATTCACTCACTTTCGTCGTTGAAACAGCCTTTTCCGCAGGCTGTCGAGGAGCTGACAGTCATCGTTGACTCCTGATACACGATGCCAATTTCAGCGGATGACCAAGTAACTGAGTCAGTTTCTCGTAGTACGCCGCGACCGCTCGCAGCCCTCATGTCGGCTACAGTACCATGTATTTCACATGATATAGGTCTGATTCACTCACCACTACCTGATCGCTACCTGAAGCAGCGTATCCCTGGTATTCGGCCGCACTAACAGTCGAACTCGTGTACTGGCTGTCAGCGCATTTGCCATATGACATCGCGCTAGTCTGCCGTTTCTTCGCGCCGTACATTTGCACGTAGGCGTCTCTGCGTGTGATCTCGGCGCGCGTCGCTTGTTTCAGCTTCGCGTTCGGCAAAGATGGCGCGGGCGCCCGTTTCTGCAGTGCCGCAGCCCTCTTATGCTCGCTCGCATCTGTCCGTCTGATGGGAGTGGCGGCAGTGGGCGAAGCGTCCGTGAGCCTGAGAGTAGCGCACAGCACCGCAGTAGCAAGTAGGAAAGGGGACGTCAACATTGCAAGTGTGTGGGACCGAGTGTGGTTGTGTGGTTGTGTGGTTGTGTGGTTGTGTGGTTGTGTGATTGTGTGGTTATGCGATCGTGCAAGGACAAGTACTCGACGCAGTTGGATATTGGGAATGCTCGATGGAAGGCAGAACACCGCCCGCCACAGCTCTGCTATTCACGATGCCTCTTGACCAGAGTCGTGGTGCCGCATCGTTGAGCCATTGATGGACGAACGAGTAAACAGGCTCTTGCATCGATCGCTACAATACAGTACAGTAGCAGTGGTAAAGAACGACCCTGTGTACCCCACCGCACATCGCTTCCATCGTCAGGCACACGGTACACATACCAATATCAAACTGAAATTGGGCCAGAGCACAGATGATATATGCCGCGTGTGGTCCATTTGTTTGCCTACGTACTGTGCACTTTACTCCGTTGCTCCGTTACAATCCACTTAACGTGTCCCCAGATCCGACGGGCAGGCCTCTCGGGTGCCTGTTGACATAACGTACGATCAGCGAGTCCCTGTCCTTGTCGTTGGCGTCGACGCTCCCGTTTCTCCGGATGCCCGCGTTGCACCACATTTCGATGCCAGATTTACGTCACCGGGAGCTAAGCTCTATTGCTGATGCCACACGCGTCGAGCATCGATGCACCTCGTCAACCACGACAGCGGATGTGAGAGCGGCTGCGATCCTGCGATCCTGCTTCCCTGCTATACCATGTTTCCGTCGTCGAGAGCTTCGCGAACGGCCACCGAAATCTGACCTCCCCAATGCAGGAGATCTGCTAGAGCTAGAGCTAATGTAGATCCAGTCAAGGTACAGAGTACATCTCATTATGCCTGACTAACAATTGGGAATAACCCGTTACGCAAATGCGGTTGTTTATCACAGTGATACAGCTGTATCTAGTTTCAACAGTATCTACATGTTACTCTTTACTAAGAACAGGGTCTCTAGCCCACCTGCACACCTGGTCATGTTTCCGTCTTGAAGACGGAGACTTTGCTCTTCTGCGACGACATGTGACGAGTGTAAACGCCGTAGAAGAGCGCGAAGACTATCAGCGCCTTTAAGAGCGTTTCTACCGTCCCGAACCTCTCATCAGCTCATGTTGAGACCCAACAGATAACGCAAAGCCAATACGCACTCAAATGCCAGATGCTCTCGGCAGTATCGACCTTCCGCCGCCACACCCGCATCCGTCTCTTCTCGCCGTCGCCGTCACCGTGCGCGTCAATAGCAAAAGTCGTTTCGGCCCATGATCCCTTGTGAGCCAACCTCCTGCTGACAACGCGATTCACGATGGATACTTTTCGCCCGGATGGCGAGGCTGTGGCTGTCGCTGTAGGTGTAGGTACGCTTTCTTGACAGTCAGAGACGGGGGATGGGTGCGGGACGACTTCGATCTCCCTTCTCGACCGAGATATTCGCAGAGCTTCCCGATACCCGTCCACGCATTGCTATCGGTTCTCTTATCAGCTTGGTCCGATCCGATCACAAAAAGTTCAAGAGGAACCCACCTCCATGGCATCCCACCATGTATACCCCTTTATCCCCTCTGTCGAAGCTCTCTTCCCCATACTCCGCCTCGACTCATGGTCGGCCACCACGCGCGCGAGCAGCTCGGCGTATCCTTTCGCCAGAGAAGGGAAGTCAGGCGAGTCGGGCTGACAGATCGTCGCCCAGCCTAAATTCGAAGTGGACTTTGCTGCTGACGATGGGGGGAGAGCGAGGAGTAGTCCGGTTTTATCGTGCGAGACGAGATCACGAGTCCCTTCGGCGTCTAAGCCTACCACCGGCTACTCACTTGGGTTAGCTCTACGCGAGGTCACAAGAGTAAAGGTAAACTCACCAAGCCCGATGCCAGAGCCTCCAAAACAACTTGACCGAATGTCTGGCTCACTTGTCAGCTGCGCTCAGAACCAATGCTGCATCCAGCTCACCTCGGTAAAACTGGGGAACGCAAACACGTCCGCACTGGCATAATGCTCCGCCAACTCTTGCCCGCTCCTATGTCCCGCGGATACCGCGTCCCACCCTTCCTTCGCGCACCGCTCTTCCAACGCGGTACGCGCAGGACCGTCGCCTGTGAATACCAGCTTCGGCATGAGTGTGCCTTCACGCAGCAGTTGGGGCAGATAGGAGTACGCGGATAAGAGGAGAGAAAGGTTCTTCTCCCATGATCTGGGATAGGGTCAGCCTTGTCGTAATGTGATATTAGCGAGCATCACTCACATTCGGCCAGTGTACAGAAGCACCACGCGTTCTGGTAGAGTCGACGATGTGCTTGTTCCCGGCGCAGCTTGAGAAACATACGGCGAGACTGGACCGGTGTACGGGCTTAAAGGAGGCGATAAGGGTAAACTCGCTTTCCTCCCTTGCCAATGCACTCCAGCGACCGCTGCCACAGCCGCCTTCTGCTTGTTCTTCGAACCACCTGGAGCATCCCCAACGCCCCAAGTCGCTCGAAGCGCCATACTCCGCTGACGAGGGGCAAAGTGTGCCAAGTCGACTCCTCGAGGCCAGAGTCGGACGCCGCTGAAACCCTGTGATTCTAGCATCGACTTCGTACTTGGTGAGGGGCAGAGTGTGAGGAGCGTTTTGGAGTAGAGGAACCGCTGGAATCGCCACATCACGGGAGTAAGCCAGGATAGGCCAAAGAGTGTCGCATACGTAGCAAGATTTCTGGACAGATCAGATCGTGTCAATAACGAAGCGGAGAGCAAGTTATGGTCACAGAGGCATAGACCCACGTGTGATAGCTGGCAACGACCGCGCCGCCCATCCCACCACCAAGTGCGGGGCCGTCCTGTCCAACCCACTCTTCCCCGGCCCACCCGAGCTCCATCGCAGCCATAGTCTGCGGCCCGAGCCATATCGGGTCGACGAAGTGCACGATGTCCGGCTGAAAGTCTTTGATCACTCTCAGAAACTTTGGTCGGAGGAAGTTGAGCTTGAGTCCGGGGTAAATGACTAGCGGGATTCCTAGTGTACCGACCAAGGGATGGGAGGCGTAGTATGACATCGTCGATGATGGGCCTAGGAGCATGCATTGATGTCCTGCCAGTGTAAGATGCTCGAGCAGTCGCGCCAGAGTCCGCGTCACGCCATCCACCTTTGGAAGAAAGTTTTCTTCGAACAGTCGAGATGGTCAATCGTCGCTAGCAATTGTCAATGAGACGTGACCTACCGGTAACGATGACAATGCGGAGTCCTTTGCGCCCTTTGCCACCAGCCAACCAAGCCTCTCTCGCATCTTTCTGGTGCGCCGTCATGCCCTCATGCCAAGTATACTTCTCCTCGTCCGCATCTGCTGATGCAGTCTTGCCCTCGTCTTGCTGACCAAGAGTGATGTAGTCTTCTTGCGTCGGAGTGGTATCGTCTAGATCAAGCTCGGGGACTGTCATTGCTGGTGGCAAGGCAATGAAGTCTGGTGAAGAGGTCAGCGACGAGGGGGAAGCGGGATCTTTCGTCATGGTTCGATGATATCTGGAAGCGTTCGCCTGTATCGATAATTGTTGGAAAACGACTGATGTCTCTGGTGTCAGAGGCGGAGTGAAGAGTTGGGCTGGTTGGGGGTGCCCCCTTGACTGGGTATATGTATGGGCCATATTGGCGACTCTGCGTGAGATGTCCTGTTGCCTCCAGTGTTCAAGAAAGGATATCGTATCGCAGAAAGGATGGTCGAAGGAGACCAGTCAAACTCGTTTCGACGCGTGAGTTAGTCCTCAGATGACGATAGTGAGAAAGTGAGAGTAATAGAGCGATGACTGTATACACTGTAGACAAAGGTGATACAGAGGTGCGAATCGAGGTTGGGAATATACAGTGAGAATACTAGTGTTGACGAGTTAGAAGAAGAGAGGAGTGTTTCCTCTATGCGTTGCTTGTTAGTCGACCATCATACAATCGCCACCAACCCGATGCTGATGTCAACACCTCTTTTGATCATCAATCTTGTGATTCCCGTAACGACATTAGCGCACGGGCGTTATTCACAGCTGCCTTGACTTTGGAAGTAAGTTCGATGATTGTTTCATTAGCAGAAAGGGACAAAGGCGAGTTGGAGACACGTTCGTTGTTAGTACGCGTTATCGTGATTATGATTGTAGCTTGTAGTGATGCCAAGATTCATAGAGCCTATTCGGGCTATGAGAGGTATAGTGAGTGTTACGCTGGTACAAGGTCAGTAACCTCTGCTACGGTCAGCAACGTGCATTCCATACCTATATCTTATGGGTGAATAAAGTACAATCAACCAGTGAATAGAGGAACACGAACTACAGCTTCATAAACGTGCGATTTATCTATCTACAAAGTCACGTGGACCAGAAGAGCGAAGACCCCGCGGTCTGTGCGTGACTAAGTAAACTAAGCTGCCACACGCAGTCCTGACAAAGGATCGAGGCACTTCACCGCCAAACTCCGCCCTGAGAGATCCAATCTGCTTTCGCTTTTCACATATCATCCCGCTTTTCTTCCCCTTTTCCCCCTGCTCTTCTTCTTTTCCTCCTCTTTATCTCATCTATCACTTCCAAGCCAACACTACAACCCAAGCATCCACCAGCAAGTCACTTGTCGCCTTTGGCCTAACTCACCCAACCCCCATCCGTGTCTCATAACTCCAACTTACACTATTCACAGACCATCCAAGATGTTCTCTCTCGCCTAAACGCCCCGGCTTCTACAGAAGTAAACAGTACCCATCGTCAACCAACCCGACGATACTTTCCAAGTCATCACCCTTCACACCTCGTACCAACAACAACACCTACCCAAACACCTCTTGCCCAGCATGTTCGCCTCAACGCCCCAACAACAGCAACAACAACTACAACCACAACAAGCACCCTCTTCCCTGCCTTGTCCTTGTCCCTGTCAAGCCAGCCAAGCTCAATCTCGCCTTCCTCCTCCCAACTCTCTGACATAGTCAACACATTTGCAGAGTCCACGGACGTCATAAACAAGAAGTCTAGTCAAGAACTAACGTGAGTCGTTTGCCTCGCCTTCGTCGCAACGAGTCCTGGCTGATAGATACCCCTCCGCAGTCACACAAGTTACCCCGCGTTCGCGCCCATCCCTACCAAGCTTCCTCCGCCCCCCTCCATTCGACGCAACTCTGCGCGAACAAGTCAAGGCTCATCAACCGAGCTAGAAAAGACCGACATTTTCGTCAGTCCACCGAGTATCTATACTCTGGCCCGCCAAGTGCCCCTCACCGAGCAAGTCAACGCTCCAGTCGTGATCAACCCGACTATTACCGAGACCGACAACACCTCTGTCCTCTTCGACACCCTTCCTTTCATGTCTTTCAACTTTGACTTCGACATGGAGCCGGTCGAGTGGGATCAATTCCTTGTAGACGCAGATCTCGGCGACAATATCGTCCAGGCCTCTGTCGACCCTGAATCCCCTCTCACCTCTGCTTCCGGCAGCAGCACTCCCAAGTCTACCGAGTCTGAACAGTCTGCTGCGCTCGATCCCGAGAACGACTTTGACTTCAACTTTGGCTTTGACATGCCCGCCCCGGGCATCAGCCACAACCCCGAGGACATCTTCAGCTCTTTGCAGATGCCTTCTTTCCCCGCTCCGGACCACCGGGGTGCGACCGACCCCACCATGACCTCCACATTCGGTCTCTCCTTTGCCGACTTTGGCGTTCACACCGACCTGGGCACCGATGCAGCCATGCAGCTGGGTCTGACCAACCTTCTTGGCAGCATGCCAGAGGGTGGTCTGATGCTTTCACCTGCGCCTGTGTCTACTACCAACAGGCTTACCGATGCTTACGCGGTGCTCGACAAGCTTCTCCTGCCCACGGCATCTCCTACTGCTGTCCCACCCGCTCAACTTGTACTTTCACCTGCTCCTGCGATGAAGCGCAAGGGCTCTGAGATCAGCGATGAGGGTGCTCCTGCGGCTAAGCGACGTGGACGACCTCCAGGTTCCAGCAAGACCAAGACATCCGCTCTCCCTGCGGCTAAGCGAATCTACCGTCGCCAGTCCAAGTCATCTGCCGCCGACATCTCGCCCTCCCTCTCTATCGACACTCTGGGTGCTGACGGCGACGACAGCGATGCCGACTCTGATGCTCCTGTCAAGATGACTGTTTCTGGCAAGCCCTCCACTGCTCGACCCAAGTCTGTCGTTCCCGAAAAGTTCCTCAAGGATGGCTCAGCTCAAGCTCTGCTTGGTATGACCATTGCCGAGATCCAGTCGTTCCCGACCTTCGAGGAACTACTCAAGAAGGTCCAGCCCAGCCTCTCCGCTGGTGCTAGGGAGTTTGGCGAGCGGATCGCCGACAACCGTGACAAGGCAAAGGACGCGGCCAAGAAGTCTCGTGACGAGCGTCGAGCCAAGATCGAGCGCGCCGAAGTGCTTGAGAAGAAGGTCGAACAACTTGAATCTCAGGTCGCCGGCATGAGCTCGATATTGCTTGCGCTCGTTGAGCGCGGTGTCCTTCGCAAGGATCAGGTTGCTGCTTTTGTTTAGTGTGTCTCTGTATCCTATCTCATGTCGTTTCCTCTTTTTCCACTATCACTCTTTCACCCATCACCCTCCCCACATCACGTCCAACAAATCGTCCAACCCGTCCTACACACTGTTTCCCGTACTCCGTACTTCGCCCTTCGTAATTCGCTCGTTATCCGTATTCTGTCTTTGCGTCCGATGGCACTTCTGATCTGGATCAGGTTTCCTCCATATAACAAAACAGGTTGTCATAGTATGATTGCCTTTTCGTGAGCCATGCATATATGTGCTTTGCGATACATGTGTCCAGGAGCCCAGGTGTCTTCGAGCGTTATCTACCATATATCGTACACAAAGCTCAGTGTGACCTCCACTTTTCACCTCCACCAGGAGATCACGATTCACGCATGCGCAACTCATTATGGTTGAGCGCGGGATCGTCTACCGTCTACTATTCTGTCGTCTGTGATTTATCTGTTGTAACAGTCTCGTTCTAGTCGTGTTGGATCGAATTCGTCGGTGAGGTAGGCAAGGACAGTGGATATGCACGAGTGAGTTATAGGAGATGTGGTATATGACCTCGATGTCTGGTGTGATTGCTGACGTTAATATGGGACAGTGCGCTTCTTCCCCTTCACACCGACGTCGCCTGATAAAGGCCCGAATACGAATACGAACACGCATACGAATATTACGGATGAGGATGGAAAAAGCGTGAACGAGGAGCAGGGTGGTGGGACGCAGGAGGAGAAACATGATC